>LS057056.1:0-11385 GCA_900241095.1 Acartia tonsa
CCACCTTGGACGTCCCTGTCAGGACCTATGTGAAGCTTCCCAACTTGCTACTTCATTTAATAGGATATAATGATAATTCATAATATTAATAATAATAGGATATATAATCAATAATATCCTAATATTTAGACTCTTTTATATTTTTATATATACTGTACAATAAGATATGCACAGTACACAAAAGGTCTATTGTATAACAATATAGATTCATAATCAATAAATTTGACCGATAAGAACATATTGTAGGAGTTTCCGGCTGGGTCAATTAAATGGTTAAACCTTCAATACATTTTTGGATGAAAGGGCAGTTTTTTAGTAGTAACATTTTTTAGGATAAACATAGTCTTTGGGGAATTATAGCTTTTGAAGTTTTGTTGTTCTTGTAAATTTTCAAAATTTATAAGTTTGACATATTTTTGTGTCTGACAGTCTATTTTGCGTAATAAATCTTTTTAAATCAATTTAATTGTGTAAAAAACCTTTCATAGCAAGCTACATAATTGGATCTATTGGTATTTCTTTTGTTTTCTATCCAATTAAGGTATAAAAATAATCCTTTTTTCATTTTTCTTACCAAAAAAATTATCATGACTGAGAACAGTAGCGTGCTCAGATATACACCAGGGGGGTTTAAAATGATTAGGGGGTGAAAGAGGGGAAGGCATTTTAATTTTAATGGGGGTGTTGACATCCCTCTACACCCTTCTAGAGCATGCCACTGATTGCTTTTTATCAGATATTTACATATTTATAACCAGTCTTCAAAAATTTGATTTAATTAAACTTTAGGTCATTGTAGGGATGTTTGAATGGAGGTTGAACAGGCTCTCACCGTCCCTTAATCCTTACACCCCCCTGGCAAATCTCTTTGCGTGGGTCTTTTTACAAAACCTATAATAATTCTTTTTTTTCATTTTTTCTCAAAAAATATTTTGTATACAGCCCAAGTTTAACGTTATAAAAGTTTAAATACAAGATTTTATTTTAATTGAAAGCCTATAAGAAATTTATATTTTCATAACCAATTGTAAAACTTTTATCTAATTTAACTCTAGGTCATTGCAGGAACCTGGGTAAGGGCTTTCAATGCTCATTAATTCTTACACTCCAAGGCAAATCAAAAAGATCTTTGTACAAAACTTTGAGGAAAAGTTACGGATGTCTTGGCCAATAAAAGGCGCATTTTTAACACTGCACACTTATGATTACAAGAAAATGACTTAATTGTTAAGGGGATATTTTTTTCCATTGTCAAACCCCTTGCAGTGTTCTAACCATTCGGGGCTACCTGAACTAAAGTAATGAATAAACATACAAAAACTATTCTACCCTTATCTTTAGTGTGTTTCACTAAACAAGGAACTTAATTCGAAAGTGCCGTTTCACTTGAGCCAAAAAGACTAATACTTTTTGACCACCCTGTAACAACTCTTAGGAAAGTAGAAAATAAATTGGTACCGTCATTAATTTATACTTCCAAAATATATTAACCCTCATCCTATCTACTTTTTCCAGTTCTTAACTTTTTTTCTCTCTCTATTCTATATTTATAGTTAGTTTATACATTTTAGAATCGTCCTAAAAATTTTAAACTCACATGACTAATTTTTTTGTTAAAACGTTCGTTTGTCCATTTTTAACATCTTGATTTGAGAAGCTTCACCGTAACGAAGAACCATATCAGTATAGCGGTTAGCAAGATCCTTTGATACAGACAGACAGACATACAAAGAGAGACATCCTGTTGCTTATATATGATGATATGTAAAAAGCTTAGATGTAATGAGAAGACATGTCGTGTAAACAGATGTTCTTGGCGGAAATTATCTCTGTCATAAAACCTGCGGGCAGATGAAATACTTAGCATTTATTAAATATACATTCTCTATCTACTTTTTTATCAGGGCTCGGCATAAGCCTCCAATTTAAACCCGCTTGTGTGCAAAAAAAAGAAATTACGAAGAGATAGATTATCTGTTTAGGAAGAGTTTTAGACATCCAGGTGGATTTTATAGTTATAAAATAACAATTTCACTGAGGCTTAAACGCGGTTGCCGAGCCCTTTTTATATCCTTTTCTAATTTGATAAAATATATTCAATGATGATACACTTTTTTTTTTAATTTTCTTCAGTTAAACACTTTTATGTTAAATTGTAATGCTTTTGATAACCTTTAAGATCTCACAAACAACTAAACCGATTGAATTCTCTATTTAAAAAGCTTTACATAGATACCGGGACGGTTTAAGGCTATTTTATTTTTATATTAAAGTCTTGGGATGGTTTTAAGCTATGTTGCAAGTCCGGGGCTAATAAAAACTACTTTTAATCTTATGATTTTTCAAATTTAATATCCACGGAAAGCTGTCTATAAAACGATGCGATATATAACTATTAGAAAATGTCTCACTTTCCCAACTGTAAATGTTTCATATTCATATGATTAAGATTTCTACACAGATACATGAAAAGGAATAAATAAACATCTGACATCATATGTTTACACAAAAACTTCTAAATTTTGATTTATTCAAAGGGAAAAAAGTCTTTGATCAATTATAATATAAATATTATTGCCGAAAAAGCCTAAAAACATCAATTTAGATATGTACATTTATTTAAGAATTGATCACAGCGAAAGAATTACTTTATATTTATACTCGCGGGAACGCCCCCCAAAAGGCCTCTAGGGGCTTTTGGGGTAATGGGGGAGAAAGTAGATCGATCCTTCACTTTAATTATAGTTTTAGAAAGAAATGAGGTACACTTCCTCAAAATAATTATGGACCTATGAAAAGTTTTACTGCATGAGAAACCATATCGGTCCAGAGGTTGATGATATCTTAAGCTTCAGACAGAGACACAAACCAGACATACTGCTACTTTTATATAAAAATTAGAGTAGATCTATATAGGTCTTGGGCAGGTTTTTGTCTATTATTAACATGGTTCTAGAGTCTAGGAGCGCAGCTGCTAATATATTGGTTCATATTGTCAAAGTATTGACTATACTTCACAAAAAAATATTTATTTGAATGCCCCCTAGGACCTAGTGTTACGTTTTAAACATCTAAGAAAATCAACCATCTTAACATATTAACTACATGGATAAAACACCAATTTTCTCAGGAATGATAAATATACATTACATATGTATTTCATATAAGCTTAATATCTATGCAGGTCTTTTAAGATATATACTCTAAAAAGTCATTTGGCTATATTAATTTTGAGGCTTATCTCTTAGCGGTATATTTTTGCCTTTCATACCCTTTAAACAATAAACTTTAGTTCAAAGGCTACCATCGGCCTAACCGTATTTGCCTATCACTTGCTAGTGAAAAAAGCGCATAAGATTATATTGTTTTTACGTTGCTTTGCTTTGAATTGTCTTTTTTTTATATAGAATACTCATTTATCCATCGTATTATAGACAACTTTCTGCGGATAGTAAAATTTTATATAAATTTTTATTGTTGCTGAGACCAAGAGGATAAAGTATAGAATAGAATCCAGGTAGAAGATTCTGCCTGGCTAGCCTGAAATAAGATTAAACTTTTGAAAAACCAATAAGTACCTCTGACTTTTAGTAAAATTGCATGATTTTAGAAATTATCTAGATATATTATTGAAATAAATGACTTTTTTAATAGTTTACTAAAAGCCAGGACGACTGGATTTCAACCCCCATATTCCAATACACAATCGGATAAAACTTTATATTATGTGCAAAACCATAAACAAAATTATATTGATGTGAATTTCGTAAATTAAGTGTAATATTTATTAATATTTTCTTTATATATTTTCAGTTTTGTCCCAACTGGACAACTGTACAACAATTCAAGTTTGAGATAATATTTTTCATGCGCAGGCGTAACTTTTCTTCAATTTTCCAAGAAATATTTAAGGTTTTCATTTATATACTTTATCTTCTTTCGGCTAAGAACCGGTTTTAATCCAGCGGATATTAATCGGTTTCGAAGCCATACTGGAATACAAATTTGTGTTCCTTGAAATAATCTAGAACCAGATTAACTCAAGTTAGGAAAGTTTAATTTCCAACATATTTGAAGATAATTAACATTTCTCGTAAACGCTTAAGTACAATCTTGTAGCAATAGAAATAGTCAAGCAAAATATCATATTAGAAGAAAATATCCTTATGTAAAGCTGTCGACGCTTTCATACAAACTACCATATTAGGCCATATATATCCCCTTCTATTTAATTTGAAAAAAAAGTTTTTTTGTTTGGTTCTTTATTATATTAGGCCAGGTCAGAAGCCCTTTATAGTGCCCATAATTTTTTTTTTCAGAATAGCCGCTTTATCATTCATTTAGGATGTTTTTACTATAAATATGAAATGTTAATGCATCTTTTGGTTACAAGTTTCCACTGTTAATTTTTTAATAATCAGCACCAACAACACTGTAAAGGAGAATCATATCGGTTCGGAAGTTAGCGTGTTTCTACGGTACAGACAGACAGAGATCCTGTTACTTTATTATATGCATGTTATTTATGCAATGATAAGTCATAGATACAACGTTACCAATCATAGAAAATATAAAGTTACCTGGCATCCTTTGGTGTATCTTCTCCTATTCTAATATCATTGATCTGTGAGATCTCTAGAACTTCTCCCTCCTCCCCTTCCCCTTGCCAGTGGAGAAAGAAGCCAAACTCATCAACTCTAAATTAAACAGATAGATCATGAATGGATGGATAGATAGAAAGAAAGATAGACAGACAGACAGACAGATAGGAAGATAGACAGAAAATTAGTTACAGATAGAAAGACATATAGATTTAAATAGAGATAGGTAACTATACCTTAATAATAATTGTGACTCTAGTTCCACACTGTCTTTCTCCTCAGACCAGCGGTCAAACAGGTTGCCAGCCTGTAACTCAGCTGGGGCAGATACATAGATAGATTGATAGATGACTATACATGAATAATAGTTGTGACTCTAGCTCCACACTGTTTTTCTCCTCAGACCAGCGGTCAATCAGGTTGCCACCCTGTAGTTCAGCTGGGAAAGATACATAGATAGATGAATAAATAACTATACCTGAATAATAGTTGTGACTCTAGCTCCACACTGTCCTTCTCCTCAGACCAGCGGTCAAACAGGTTGCCAGCCTGTAGCTCAGCCGGGACATCCACCTAGATAAATTGTTACTTATTAGATAGATAGATATTTATTTAACCAGGAATCTTTAGGGATAAGCTTAAACTTTGGGTACCAGTAAAATTTACAGCCCAAGGTCCTCAGATCCTGTACTAAAAGGCCCAAAGTCGAAAGTTGAAAAACATTTAGTTGATCTGTTTTTTAATAGATTATAAAAAATTTGGTTAGTTTATAAAACTTTATAGAATTAAGTTCTGTTAATCTTTTATATTTTACTAGCGGCTACGCCCCTAGAGGCATCTAGTGGCACTTTAAATGTTTTTTAAAAACAATACGTTACCTATCTATGTTGCATTCAAGTCTCTACGATACCTATCTAAGTCTCTATAATTTTTTATAATTTGTTTTGCTGATTTTTCTTGGGAGGTTGGTGGTACCCTCCCCCAAAATAGTTATTAACCTTCCCGGGACCTAGAGAAGCTACCCTGTTAAGGAGAACCCGATCGGTTCAGCGGTTAGCGAGATCATTCGGTACAAACAAACAGACAAGCAGACAGACAGATAAACACACATCCTGTTACTTTATCATAAGGATTTGTAAAATTTGCAATTATGATTATGTAAAGATCTTAATGAATAAAAATAAAAAAAATGAATAAAACACTTTTTGTCGCACTGTGTGATATGTAATGATTAATTATTCAATAGAGAATAAACTATTTTTGACACAAGAAATTAATTATTAATTTTTTGATTCATTCCTTTTTCTTGAATTCATATTTTTATCTTAGTTTCTTTCTATTAATCTATAGCTTCTAGTTTAAACAAGGTTGACAACATTCATAGAAACGAAGATCTACAGAAGAAAAGAAAAACGAACAATGGCAAAAGTGCGTATATACAGGATACAATTAAAGGACTTCATTTGTAGGATTTTATTATAATAAATAATATTCTACATTTTGTCCTTGGAATAATTATTTCAAAAATAAGACGAATAGGATAATTGTACACAAAGTTGTCGAATAAGTGTTTAAAAGAAACCATGTTTTAAATGGACGTATAGACTTTCTGGTAACAATTAAAGAGTTGCTACACACCAAACAGTTAAAGGAATCATCATGTAAAGTCAATAGGACAATTCTAACAGGTCTTAATTTACCAACAGAGCTAACCGTTACGGACGGAAGGACAGACGTACGGTCTAACCCTAATTATTAAAAGATTGAATATTATATGTATAATTGACGTTATATTTTATTTTTAAGTCAATCACTATGCTTAAGTCTAATATACATAAATTCTCACAAAATTAAAGCAAACCTCAATTTCATTTATAATTTTTAGAAAGCGCAGACAATCTATAATCATTAACAGAAAATTCGTATGGTTATGGTTCATATGATGATTTTTGATTTATTTGATGAAAGTTCTATGTTGTAATTAACCAGTGTCGTCAGATTTTGAAATATAGATTACTAAGACGATTAGACTCTAAAATAATGTTCAATATTATATGCGTTGCTTGTTCGTCTGATTTGTTGAGATTCGCTTTTAAGGATGTTGTCATTCTTGATGATTAAAGTCTAGTTAAGGCGATACATTGATAGATAAAAAGGAATATATCATCCATAAAAGCAAAAATATAGGCAGAAAAATGGAAAATTATTTTGTTATTTGATAATAATATTTGCCAAATAGTTTAGATACAGGATGTTTTAAACGTTTAAAGACCTAATTATAATATTCTTTGAATACAATTTATTAATCAACGTGTTTAAAATTGCCGTTCAGACATTTTAGTTTTGGTTATGACAACACGTTGAAAAGTTACAGGAATCATAATGTTATGTCGCCTTTAAATGAAAGCTAATTTTAAGATCTTTACAATATATATTATGTAGCATGTATTTTGTGAGAAAAATGAATCTTAATATAAAAGTAGAAAGGTGATAGAGAGAGAAAAAATCAATTTATCGCACTGATAGACATTAGACACAAATCATTAATCTTTTATCATAATATTTTACCTACTAGGCATGGGTGCCGTATTTATTTAAGCTGAAATCCGTAAAAAAATTCAAATTAACTCATATAGTTTTAGCAACAAACTTGATTTTTGGCAGTTGCTTTAAATGGACACACGAACTTTCTGTTAATAAATTTAGAGTTGTTACGCTTCTTAAATCGTACCTAACTGTTATATGAATAATCATGCAAAGTTTGAGATCGGTAGAACAGAGGTGGATTCTAAAAAAATTTGCCCCACTAATCGCTTTGTGGGGCAAAATTGTTTTCGTGAAAAATCCTCCAAAATCACATAAAAAATCTACAAAAATTAAAATCTTATGTTAATAACCATTCTATGATTTTGTTAATTTTTGTAGATTTTTAATGTGATTTTGGTGGATTTTTCACGAAAACAATTATTCCCCATTAAGCGATTAGTGGGCCAATTTTTTTTAGGAATCCACCTCAGTTCTTACATGCCTAAATTAACGACAAGAGCTATCCGTTACGGACGGGCATACTTAATTATAGAAAAGGAACACAGTAATAGTGTCTGACTGATATTATGAGAGGCCGTTATTGACCAATGGTAAAATTTATAGTGGCCTCTCATTGGCTAATCATTTTTGTTACGTCATAATCAGTCAGACACTATTACTGTGTTCATAGAAAAGCATCACTTAAAAAACGTCATACAAATACAGGCATATAAGTAAATTGAACATTTTTAAGTACATAAAACATTTTTAAATACTAATTTCCCAGTAATTATGTTTTCAATAAAATATGAAAATGCAATAATTATCAGTTATTAATAATCATCTGATGTCATCATATAGAAAAACTCTTCTAATTAAAGCAATTAATTATATTTTTTTAAAAACTATTTTTAATTTTATCTAATTAACTTTAAATTGGTTTATTGGAAATTAAATATTTTAAAACAAGGAAGACAGCACACATAAGTAGCGAAGTTCTTAGCTGTGAAAGTAAGACCATCAAAGCAAATGGTAGAAAAAACTGAGCATAACAGATAAATAGATTAATAAATTGTACGGTATAGTTGCTCAGTGGTCATACGAATCTCCTAACTAAATTTCAGCATTCTATCTTTAATAACAGAAGAGAAAATTACGTATAGTTGATTGATAAATTTGAGAAGAGTGATTTGTAAAATAGTTGTGAATTAATCACTGAAATTTTTATAAAAAAAAATATAGGCCTTCTATTTGAAATAGCAATAAATATCATTACAGTTAGAATGACGGACATAGTAGAGTTAAAACTAAAGGCTTAAAAAACAATGATGAAAATCTTGAGTATAGTTCCTTTCGTGGCAACGTCTCTTAATGGGCGTTTCGTCGCATTTTCACAGTAGCTTTTGATAGGTTATTTTAGATTAAGATGGGTAAGATTATTTTTCCGCAGGGGAATAGCTACTGTGAAAATACGACGTAACGCCCCTTAAGAGGAGTTGCCACGAAAGGGACTATACCCAAAATCTTCATAAGCGCTAATTAGGTAAATTAGCTTAGAAAAACTTTTGGCATGTAAATAAAAAAAAGTTTAAGTCAAGCATTAAATCTTAAAAAAATAAAATCTGACACCATTTTATTTTTTTATAACAAGGATGACAACCTCCATTCGATGCGGAATTTAGAACAACTTAACACACAAACTAACTGATTTATAGATCTATAAACCGACAAGAAATTTACGACATTTATCTTAAAATAACGATTTTTCACACTAGACGGACGGAAGGACAAAGTACAAAGTTTGATGGTACTAAATTATCTTGTCAAGAAACTTTTGCTTTTCACGGAATTCTTCTTAAACTTTTCTGACGGACAGAAAGACAGACCTAAATTATGGAGTAGCCTCGTTGCTATTAAAATAAATCAATTTTGTTTGGGGAATAAAGTTTCAACAAGGATGACAACATCCATAAAAGCGAAGCACTGAAACGGTAGGACAACGAACATTAACAATTATATAGTGTCAGAACTGAATAATCATAATAAAAATATATAAGAATCGAAGCAAAATTGTAGACAAATTTGATGAAATACTGCTTGATACAGGATACTGGTAATGGACATACTTACATTTTTAGGACTTGATTATAGAGTTGCTTTGCTTATAACACTATACTTTGTTGTCCCAGGAATCAATATACCAAAAATCAGATCAATCGTATGATTAGTAAAAAAATCAACATGTTTAAAATAGATGTACGGAAATTTGGGTAATGATTATAGAGTTGCTACGCTTTCTAAATCGTACCTAACTACTAAAGGAATCACCATGCAAAATTTGAAATCGATAGGACAATTCTAACATGCCTAAATTAACGAAAAAAGCTATCCGTTTCGGACGGACGGACCGACCCTAATTATAGAAAAGCTTCGCTTTTAAAAACTGTGGGCACTAGTGAAAAAGCAGCCCTTTTTTCGGATCTTGGACAAAGTAGCTTCGGACATAGTAGCTTCGGACAAAGTAGCTTCAGACAAAGTATGTCTGTCTTGCTAAATTGATTTTTGATATTAAGAAAAATGGGGAAATAAAGGGAAATCTCTTTAAGACATAACCCAAAGTTCTCTTTTGAGAAATATCTTATCATATCACACGGAAAAGTCACCATATATATGAAACCACGTGATTTTAAAACATAAAGCTAAAAGTTTTTAATTCATTAACAAAAACAAAACTTTAACAGAACTGTTCAGTGTTTTAATACAAACTTATATATAAATTGTAATTGTTAAGTATTTTATATCATTTATATTGAAAAACATGATTTTTTGTATATTTTTTTAAGGAAAGTTGTTGTCTTTTCTTTGATTGTGTTTCTCGCTAACTGGTTCACTTCTGTTCAGAGTTTAGCGCACACAAAGTTTAAGAGAACATTTCAGAGGATACGTCATCACCCATACACTTACACACACACTCACACACACACACACACACACAAACACACAAACACACTCCACTCTTTTATGGTTGGCGGAGTAAAAAATTCACCTTGAAGGCCTTACTTAGAATGTTTCTTTTTTTAATACAGAAACCGTATTACTTAAAAGCAATTTTTTTCCTTAAAACTTTTTTTTGCGGGGCGGGGGGAAGAGGGGCTTATCCTTCGATTTCAAGGCCCGAACTGTAATTGGGTGCTATACTCTAATGCCCACTGTAGGATATTAGATAGAAAAATTGTATCATCCAACAGACAAACCATCCCTACATCATTTTTACATAATTTATCTTGAATTCCTAAAGGTGCATAGTTATGAATTTTGCCTGTTTACGAGCCAAGGCAGACTTAGCAGCGGAGGATACCGTTTTCAACGTCTTTAGTATGACACAATGTGGACCAGACTTGCGTAAATGCAGGCATGCTGGCCAAAAAATAATTATTTAAAAAGTCATAGTGATCATTTTTCCATTTATAGAAATAAAACTACTAACAGAGAAGATATTTCATCCTTTTTTGTTGTATAATAAAAATGATGAATACATGAAAAAAAAATATTTTAAACATCAAATTTAATCCACCAAGACCAAACAAAGAATGAAAATGACAAAATATTTTAGACCCATAATAATATTTATAATTAAAACAAATATCTTCATGTCTTTGTTTTAGAAACTTTACTCTTTTATAAACATCTTATATATATTTATTAAATTGAAATTAAAAAAAAATATTTTAACCATGGCAACATCAATTTCTCTCTCATGTGTGTGTGTGTGTGTGTGTGTGTTTGTGTGTGTTTAATATATATGTATGAGTATGAATAACCAAATAAATATCTAAAGTTATCTCTTTCTTCAGCCGACACTACTTAGATTATAGCTACTCTGCAACTGCAAACGTCAGTCAGTCTGTTCATCTAAATAGTGTTTAAACAAATCAAAGAGTAAACTACATTTACTACAATTACATTTTTCGATTAATACTTTTTAAAAAGATTAGATAAACGATGTAAGGCAATGGGAGGTTTCCCCATAGGATAAATGTACATGTTACTAGGGATAATTACTAATTAGCTACCCATTAAATTGTTAAGAGGGGTAAACCCACATTTTGGTGCATGAAATCTAAAAAAATCACCTTATTTGTAAAAACTTTGGACTTTTTGGATTTTTGGTTAAAACTGTACTATTTCAAAATATCCCACCGGGGGGGGGGCGGCCGCGGGGGGGGGGGGGGGGGGGGGGGGGGGGGGGGGGGGGGGG
>LS057057.1:0-11384 GCA_900241095.1 Acartia tonsa
ATCTATCTATCTATCTATCTATCTATCTATCTATCTATCTATCTATCTATCTATCTATCTATGTAGAGAGCAGAGAGCCATGATAATCTGACAGAAGAGATGAATGGAGAAGTTGTCCAAACTCAACATAGTGTCAGGAAAAGACCAAATTCGTTATCGTATAAAATCAATAGCGGCTACTCCCCTAGAGGCCTCTAGGGGCACTTGAGGAGGGGGGAGTCGACTTTGATAACCCAATTTCTTATTTTAGATTTTTTTTGGGTGCCCCCATTAAAACTATGTATGTACATTTTTTATGCGGTTCAAATGCAATTTAAAGGAAACCAAACAAAAGAATTTTTAAAGAATTGTATACAAGGCAAATGACCAATATGTTATAAAACCATTCCTATAATTTCGATGACCAAATACTTTTGATATTGTGTTTTAGGCCAGGGGTCTACATTTACATTTCATATGATAATATACATAATTAACCCAAGTAGATTACAATTAGTGGTTGAAACGTTTGAACACTCAATTTAAAGAACCAACCAATAAAAAATTCATTAAATGTCTCCAAAGTTGTTGAACCAAGGAATAAGAACTCTGGAGACTAGTGTAATAATCAGTCCATTGTCTCTTCCCTCCCTGAAATATATCATAAAACCAGTCAAATAATTTCCTTGACCAAATTCTTTAATATGTTTGAGCCAAATATTACGTATTGTAATTCCAGTGATTACTGTGGTAATTGTTTACAGAGAGGAAGGGGACATTGAGGCTGTTTATTACACTAGTCCCCAAAGTTTTATGATGACGTTTTCGTATTCGATAGCTTTAAATCTTTGAGGACTTTACTGAATTTTGATTGATTGGTTTATTAAGTTGAGTGTCCTAACGTTTCACCCACTAATTGCAACCTACAGAGTAATTTGGGATGTACATTAACTTATCGGTCATTGTCTTATCCCTTTAGATCCCTGAATATATTTACTGCGACCTCAAAGTAAAAAACACAATAAAATAGTTAGGAATGCAAACTATAAAAGATTTTCTTAAAAACAGAAAAAAATAGTTTAAAATAAATATTTACTGCATATTTGACTTTAGTAAAGTGTTTGTTGCATATTTAAAGAAAATCCTTTTATTGTGGTTATTGCTAAGGCCAAAAAGAGCCAAACTCCTGTGGAACTCAATGAATTTTTAGTTTCTCTTATGCTTCCCCTTAAAGTGCTTGGCGCACAAAGAAAATAAATTGAAAATAAGGCGGATGGAAATTTTTTTATTCCTGTGAATAGCACTATTCTATGGGGATATACCTGAGGTGCCCTAACCCTGTGGGGCTATCCTGTACTCATTATAGCCTTACATAACCTGACCACAAGATAAGCTATCCCCTTCCCCGTATTTAAAAATTAATTCTATTTAAAGGGGGGGGGGGAGGTTGGTATCTGTCTTCAACTTCTGAAACTTAAAAGTTTATTTTTATTTATATTTATTAACAAACCCCTTGTATTAAAGAACGTAATCAAACAACGGTGAAAGATGTCTAGAAAATGTTAAAGTTTATTTAAATATACAAACTATCCCTTTAAAAATAAAATCACATTAAAATAGTTTTGTGCTTTGTTAAAACAAATTCCTTGCTATTCTACTTCTTTTAGCCGTTTCTACGGCAGTTTATTCCTCTATATTTGCAATATAAATTTCTACAAACAGCCCTGTATTAAATTGTGATACTTCTTAAATGTGAGTTTTTAAACCCTACTTTTCTTTCTAACGTCTCCAGAAATTCCCGCGCGAATCAATCATCAAGAAAGGGTTGCCGAATTTATTTCAAAACAGGGCATCCAATTTTATGTTTTTGACTAAAAGTACACAAATTTTAGAAATGGGACCAAAAATACCAAACATATGGGAATTATTTGGACAATATAGAAATTGCTTAAAAGCAGTCTGACCTCCATCGATGTTTTGAAGTAATTATGCTCTATAATGATTGAAATGTTGACAAGAAGTTTCAGCTGTGTATCTTGAAAAGTAGCCGTGAAAATCACGTTTCACTCAATTCGTGTCTTACGGAAGGACAGACAGGCATTTTAAAATTTTACAGTACCTTAGCTATAAAAAAAACATTTTTACTAAATTGGGAATATTTACAATTAAGTGGAAGTAGATAAAGGGGGAAGATAAACAAGATAATTTAAAATCCAGGCATATTATTCTCTTATATTCAGGGAGGGAGGGGATAATGGAATGGAAATTATATCGTTACTCGCAGTTTTATAATAGTTATTTATCGTATCGTATTATAAACAGCTTTCCGCGAATATAGAATGTACAATTATAAGATTAAGACGAGTTTTTTTTAGCTCCGAGGTGCCGAAGGCACGGGCTAAAAAAGCTGATTTGAATCTTATGATTGTACATTTTTATATTCGTAGAAAGCCGTTTATAATACGATGCGAGAAATAACTATTATCGTATCTTATTATACACAGCTTTCTGCGGATATTAAAATGAAAATATTAAACACAGTTTTGTTGGCACGGGTCTTTATTGAAAATTGTCTCTTATAGAATGCAATACATGATTTCTCAGTATGACTGAAAACCATTTATAATATAGCGGAAGCCATACTGGAAAGAAGTGGTATTATTCGTTAGCATGAAATCTTTTGAACCTTTTATTTAAGTGTAATAATGATAACAGAGTTTAAACTTTTCAATCAATTTATCATTAATTGTCTTATCCCTTAAGATTCCTGGTTGTATTACCCTATCTAAAAACAAATTTGCGGTTGCTTATATAAAACAACCAATGTATTTAAAAAGCATAAACTTCTATAAAAATATTTAATAAAAGTTAACAGACGGAAAATAAAATTTTTTAAAAGCGAAGTTTTTCTTTTATTAGGGTCGGTCCGTCCGTCCGTACGTAACGGATAGCTTTTTTCGTTAATTTAGGCATGTTAGAATTGTCCTATAGATTTCAATTTTTGCATGATGATTCCTATAGGAGTTAGGTACGAGTTAGAAAGCAAAGCAACTCGATAATCGTTACCAGAAAGTCCGTACGTCCATTTTAAACATGTTGATTTTCAACCCTTTTAACATCAAATTTTTATGTGATGAAATTATACGATTGGTCTGATTTTTGGAATACTGATTCCTAGGACAACAAAGTACATTGTTTTATGCGAATCATCTCTATAATCAAGTCCTAAAAATGTAAGTATGTCCTTAAACAATATCCTGTATTTAAGCAGTTTTTCATCAGATTTACTTACAATTTTGTTTCGTTCGACTTTTATACATTTATAGCCTGATTATTCAGTTCTGACACTATACAAGTTTTAATGTTCGTTTGTCCTAACGTTTTAGAGCTTCGCTTTTATGGATGTTGTCATCCTTGTTTTAACAAGAATTGACATTATGTTAGCGAGATTCTCCCACGAGTTTAAGTGATCATCTAGAGAATCCAGAGCATCATACGTGTGCAATGGAATCCAATACAACATCCAAGGAGTTAAGTTAAGTAACACCCAACAGGAAACCAACCCTTTGATTGCACGACTGTGCATGGTATTGAGTTGCGTCAAGGCATTACCCATAATCCCATAATTAATGTCGAGTACCTGGTATGGCAGCAGTAGGAACCAATTTTTACGTCCTTAGCCGTGGTTCGAACCTATCTTTTTCCTGACGACGAGACGATGCGCTACGTGTTGTGTCATAGGCGCGGGTATTGACATATAAAATTTTTGTGCTTTTATCATATCAATATTATAGGAATTTTTAGGCCATGGAAAAAGGGATAAGATAATGACAAATAAATTAGTGTACATCTCCATTGATGACAATCAAAATTACCACTTCTGTGTATTACAATGATTGGTTGAAATCGGCCCTATAAAAAATACTCTCTCCTAAAAAAAAGTTACAATTAAAAGCGGAGTTGTCTACTTCCCCCTTGCCTTGAGGGCGCCTAGAGGCGTAGCCGCTAGTTAATGTTGAAATAATTACGAAAAATCCGTAAATTATAAATTATGATTACTAAGCATTTTTGACACAAAGTTACTCTACATGTTACTCAGGAATAACGCATTTTTAGTGGCGAAGCTACTCTATCAGAAGACGAAGAAAGTCACTCAAAGAAAGACGTAACATGCTGTTTTTTTGAGGGACTAATGTCCAAGACAGAAAGGGGGCATATTAAAGATAGAAACTTGAAATTTTCAGGGATTGAATATGTTACTATTCTTCATATTTTCACCAAGTTTCATTAAGATTCGTCAATAAATTGAGGTGCTATATCGATTCTTACATTTTTTTAGATTTCAAGATTTTCTCAACTCCTATTCAAGATGGACTGCTGAAATTTTCCGTGATTGAATAATTTGATAATCTGCAAACTTTTCTCAAGTTTTATTGAGATTTGCCCATTGCATTGGTTGGGGGTGCTAGTTCGATTCCTAGATTTTAAGTTTTCATGATTTTCTTTACTCATATTCGAGATAGACGGCTGATATATTTTTTAGGAATTTAATAAGTTAATAATAGCAATTTACATATCCCCACAAAGTTTCATTAAGATTTGCTTATTGGTTGAGGTGCTAGATCGATTCCTAGATTTTCACGTTATAAATCTTTAGTTCATTTTTTCCGGATATCCATCCAAAAATTTTGAGCTTCGCTACTTATGGATGTTGTCATCCTTGTTTTATGTATGCTTTATAATTATACAGACGTCAATTGTGATTTACAGTTTCAGATAAATAGAACAGAAAGGGAGGGGGCATTGGGCTGTTGATTACACTAGTTTCCAAAATTTTATGTAACGTTTTCTTATTTATTGGCATAGCAACTGTAGGGACTTTTCTTATATAGTGATTGGTTGGTTCATTTAGTTGACAGTCCAAATATTTCAATCATTAATTGTAATCTACATAAATAACAATTTTGTGTTTTATTATAATTGATGTATAGTAAATTACAGTAATTATAAACAGATTTTTTACTCACAGTCTCTTTTACTATTCTATTTTTGTGGTGTAAAACTTTTTAAATCCTTCTCAACATTTAATTTTTTTGAATTCACTTAAAACAAGTATAGCTTTTGTCCAGTACAGTGACAAAATAAAAAAATTAGACCTCAATCAATTGAAGAATAAGCTAAAATAAATGCCTACTATCAAAAACAGTCATGTTATATTTATGTAAATTACTTCGTCTTTCTTGCAACCTAAGAATGTAAAACATTTATTCTGTCTGTTAGATCTACAAGCATTTTTCTCTTTCTTTATTAATTACTAGCGGCTTCGCCCCTAGCCTCTAGGGGCTTTGACCCAAGAGGTGATATAATTTTTTTAGCGAAATTCGTAAAAGGACCAAGGAAATCTTCAGCAAAAAAAAATTGGGTGGATTTTTTTTTTTTGAGGGGGTTGCGGGTGTCCCATCCCCCAAGAAAATAGCCTAAAACCACCACAGGACCAATAGGTATATTCCCTGAAGAGTGGAATCCGATCGGTTCAGTGGTTACCGAGATCTTAAGGGACGGACAGACAGACGGACAGATAGACGGACATACAGACGGACGGACATAAATCATTCTACTTAGTATTATAGATAAAAAACTTAACATCTGTTAACTTTCTCAATATATAGTAAAAAATTAACTTTTAAATCCCCCAAAAAAAGTTATTTGAGGGCCTATTTTTACATTTATCTCTACAGTATGATTCTACAGGTGTCAAAGTAAAATTTTGATATGCCTTTTAAAAATAGGTTAAAAACAGTTGTTTAACAATTTTGTCAAAACTCTTACATTGATATTTTGCATATTCAGTTCTGACACTCTATAAGAGTTAATGTTCATTTGTCCTACCGTTTCAGAGCTTCGCTCTTATGCATGATGTCATCCTTGGCATATGAAAATATTTCAAGTGTAATACAGTAACAATAAATGAAGCATGTCTTAAAAACCAAAATAGTTGAGTACAAAATATTAAAAAATGACAAGTAAACGAACATAAAAACAAAGTAGCATATATTGTGGATGCTTTCCTAAATGTAACTTATTGTTACAGGAATCATCATGCAAAGTTTGATATTGATAGGATGAGTTTAACATGCCTATGTTGACGATTCTTTACAGACGGGCCAACCATTGATTCAGAACTTTTTAACTGATTTTTTTTTATGAATGGACAGTTTTACTATTAGATAAAATCTTCCTTGGTTTTACAAGGTTGGTGAAATCATCGGTTACGAAGCTTAATAAAATTAAAACAAGGATGACATAAAAGCGAAGCACTGAATCGTTAGGACAAACGAACATTAACACTTGTATATTGTCAGAACTGAATTAATTAGCAGAATATTAATGCATCAGTACAAACAATATTGTAAGTAAATTTGTGGCAAAACTGCATAAATAGATGATACTGTTAAAGGACATACTTACATTTTTGGGACTTGTTTATAGAGATGCTTCGCTTATAACATTGTACCTTGTTGTAATAGTTTTCAAAAAATAAGAAGAATTGGATAATTTTAACCTGTTTAAATTAACGAAAAGAGCTAACTGTGACGTAAGGACGGACGGACCGACCCTAATTATAGAAAAGCTTCGCTTTTAATAAATAATTCACTATAATATCATTTTACCTAAGAATCAAAGCATTATAAAATTGACAGATATACAAAGTAAGATATAGAATAGTTATTTATCACATCGTATTATAGACAGCTTTCCAGGGATATTGAAATAAGAAATTAAACGAATAAAACCAGTTTTGTTAATCCCGAGATGCTGAAGAGCCGGGCTCACAAAACTGGCATTAATCTCATGATTTTTGTTTTAATATTTGTAGAAAATTATCTGTGATCAGATGCTATACATGATTTTTTTTTGTATGACTGAGAACCAGTTCTAATCCACCGGATATTTGTCGGCTTTGAAACCACACTGAAAAAGTTGTTTCTTAATCATTTTCAATTTTCAACATATAAAAATTTAAGTTTTCACCCTTTAATTTAGCTTACTGACACACGCCAGAAAAAATTAATCTTTTAATATAGATGAATAATCCAGACAGCTACCTGGCTCTTATGTTGCAAGACCTTTTTCGTCTGCTGTCAAATTGCTTTCTGATCTTTTGTATTGACTTGACTGTGTTAATGTTACCAATGCTATTGACTGATATTCAAAGACCCATATAAAAGTCGGTACAGGGCAAAGATCACACATTTAAATAACTTCTTCCCTTTCTATTGTTTCACTCTTATGTCAGAAATTTACAACGAAAGAGTAGTTTCACTAAATGATAAGAATGCTCCTTTCTCTTATGTAGTAAATGTAATATTCATTATTGGGGATATAAGAATTTTG
The DNA here is from genome assembly GCA_900241095.1 of Acartia tonsa. Taxonomy (NCBI): domain Eukaryota; kingdom Metazoa; phylum Arthropoda; class Copepoda; order Calanoida; family Acartiidae; genus Acartia; species Acartia tonsa. Next base: position 7,375 of record LS057057.1, read on the forward strand.
GCACCCTAGCAATATTATATTATATTAACAGCTAATATTACACAGGAAGGGAGGAGACATTGGGCTGTTTATTACACTAGTCCCCAAAGTCTTACAATAACGTTTAATAATATTTCTATTGAATCTTGATTGGTTGGGTCATTTAGTTCAGTGTCCAACTGTTTCAACCACTAATTGTAAGGGGTTATTTTGTAAATCATCATAGGGGATGTACATCAATTTTTCGGCTATTGTCTTATCCCTTTAGTTCCCTGAATATTATGTGTTTTGGAACACTGTTCAATTATGTCTTATGCATTGATTAGTATTAGTAGCGCGGCTATTCTATAACTGAGCAATTTTTCTTTTCGGTGCCATTTGTCCCAGGTTTGAAGTACCCCCCTTCCCCCCACCCCTCCCCCTTAATATAGCCTATAATATTTCAATAATCACAATAAAGCTGTTCTGAAATTGTGAAACGACCAACAAAGTAAAAGAGTACAGGGTGCATTAGCTATATGTAACTCTACCGTGACGGTTGAGGACCCTGTGCCGACCTTCAAATTGGTATTGGCCAATAGCGTCGGAAATATAAACACAATAAAGCAGAAAGCAATTGCTAGCGGATAAAAAAGGTCCCCACCACATTTTGAAAGGTAGTTGTCTGGGTTATACATCTATACTTATACATTGCTATTATTTAACTGTTGGCTAAACTGAAAAAAAAAAAAAATATTTTAATAATTCAATGTTTATAGTTTTACATTTATTTAATTATTTGTTTTAACAATTTCTGATGTTTTGTTGCCTGGTCATTTACATTTTTTGGTGACTGTAATATCACACCAAAGTGTTTACAGTTAAAACCACCAAAAATAGGAATAAAAACAACTAAAACATAGCAAAAACAAGGATGACAACATATTTAAAAGTGAAGCTCTAAAATCAAAAAGACGGAAAAACAGACATTTACAATTGTAAAGTGTCAGACCTGAATAATCAGACTATAAATGTAAAGTCTAAACAAAATTGCAAGTAAATTTGTTGCAAAACTGCTTGATAAAGGGTACTGTTTAAATACATACTTGCATTTTTAGGATTTTCAAACATATATGCCTCGCTTATAATATTGTACATTTCCCAAAGAACATTCAATTTAGACCAGCAGTTTCCGAGATCTTTATCTTCAGACAAAAAAACCTTACTACTTTATATTATAGGATTTAAATTTATGCTATAGCAACGCTTTTTTGTATATAGCTGGGAAGTATGAACACCCGCCTTGGAGACAGAGAGGGGACATTCAGCTATTTATTATATTTATTAAACTAGTCCCCAAAGTTTTATATTAAGGGCCCAAGCGTTTCAACCTCTAATTGTAATCCACAGAAGAGGTGATTTTTTTTATATCATCTTTTGTGGATATATCAATTTATTGGCCATTGTCTTATCCCATTTATCCCTGCCTTGAAGGAGTATGTATAAAAGGTATATGGACAATGAGTTACGTGCTAAACAGGGAGTAACAACACTATATCCATCATTTTTATATTTTTAAAAAATATATGTGTTAAAGCTGATATGATTTATAATTACAGATAAAGTTTAATTTGTTTAAATCATTAATGAATTAGCTATTATAATAACAGGGTTGATTATTAGTTGTTATAAAACCTTTAAAATATGCCCACCCAATTATATAAAGAGGTAACCTTTTTTGTCTGTAGCGAAGGATATCGCTAACTGCTAAAACGATATGGTTCCCTTGCAAAGCTTCTTATAGGTCAAGCGAAGGTTTTTAACTATTTTGGGGGAGTGTACCATTTAATAAGAGGCATTTTTTTAACAAAACACTGCGATAGTGTTTAAAAGAGACTATAAAAACTCTTAAAATGTATCAATATATTAATGATAATCTATAGAAATTTTGTAGAAAAAAGTCTTATAAAATATATCTTACAGCATTTTGTAATGTATGATAATGTGGTAGGACCCATTGGATAATGGTAAATGTGTATTTGGCGGACGATCAAGTTTTCTTTCTATAGATCAGTTTCGCTTAGATATTCACATTGATTATACACATACATACACATATCTTTATATCTTTCTTAGTAAAAGTGAAGCTTTCTGAAATTAGGGTCGGTCTGTCTGTTCGTATTTAGACATGTTAGAATTATCCTATTGATTTCAAACTTTTCATGGTGGTTCCTATAACCATAGAGTACGATAAAAGAAGCGTAGGAACTCTACAATCGTTACCAGAAAGTCCGTACGTTCATTGAAAATAATTTTTGTATAATATAATTTTCCCATTCATCTGATTTCTGTGAATATGATTTCTAGGACAACAAGGTACAATGCTATAAGCTATGTATCTCTATAATCAAATCCTGTATCCTGTATTTAAGCAGTTTTTGTAAATTTTTTAAAACACGTATTTGTAAAGTTTTGTTTAGTCTTACCTTGCAAATCAATGTTCTAGTTTTTAAGTTCTGACACTACAACAGTTATTGTTCGTTTGTCCTTTTTTTTGCTTTTATGGATGTTGTCATCCTTGTTTTATGCATATATTGTCATTTAAGATTCCTTCAAAGGAGTTAAACTAGGACAATTATGATCTTAAGTGGCATGGCATAATGTTTTAATGATTTTTTAATCCTATTATATAAAGTAGTAAGCGTTTTTTGTGTGTCCCCCAAAAGTATTTTTTAAAATTCTTTTAATACTCAAATTTAATATGAGATAAGGTCGACTTTTCCCCCTCCTAACTTAAGTGCCCCTAGAGGCTTCTAGGGGGCGTAGCCGCTATTTGTATTACATTAGAATTAAAAGATTAGAGTAATCATAAACAAAATATTATTGCATGTTTAGTAAAGTTTAGTTTTGGCTCCCAGATCTATTGGTGAGAAGTACCTTGTTGAATTTTGTGTTTGAAAACTTTTTATGAAAAAGATAGTGTCTGTTGGGCAATTAAGTCTAAATATATTCTTGGATGCACTATCCCTGCAGTTTTACCCATACCCTATATAACCTAACCTGAAAAAAACTAAAACCATACACACGAAAACTCCCCCCCCCCCGCTTTATTTTCATTTTATCTAATAATAAAATAATGTGTGGGTGGGTTTCTTTGCTCTACCAGTCACTTTGAGGAATACCATAAAAAAAAATTAGAAGAAAGTGACTAATTATAAAACAATTCATTCTATCCATTTAGATGGATACATTTAGGAAACCGAATTACATGTTTAGTAATTTAGCCTCCAAAAATCTGTATTATTTTGAATAGAGATATTTGAATAGGATATTACTATAATTTGCTCATAGTTTATCAACAGGGATCTAAGGATAATAGCCGATAAATTTATACATAAAATTACTCATTCTGCAGATTACAATTAGTGGTTGAAACGTTGGACATTTAACTTGAACCAACGAATCAAAATTCATTAAAAGTCCCCAAGTTAGTTAAGCCAAAAAAAAAAAAAAAAAATATTATAAAACTTTGGGGCCTAATGTTTTAAACGGGCACATTGTCCCCTTCCTCCCTGATTTATCAAAGAGAAATAAAAATTAGTAAGAGACAATTTATTTACAGTTTCTTGTTATATTTTGATTAGTATTGTATTCATAATTTATTTAGAATTTGACACATTTTTTCAATTTTCAATTACGGCTTCAAAACCGCTAAATTAGAACCCATTCTAGGCTACACTAAAAAATATGCATCGTTTCGTATCCTAGACAATTTTCTACGAAAAACCAAATAATAATCCATAACATTGATATTATTTGTTATTTAATGTTAACAAAGTTGTTTCGTTATGTTATGTCAACATGGGAGTTAAGTTTTGTACTTTTTTATATTTCGATAGCATATCAGAAATTAACAACTTTTATTATTAACGCCATATTATCGACGTAGAAATAAAAAAATCAGCATTTCAAAAATATTAGGTCGAAATTGGGTGGGGGTGGGGGGGGGGCATTGGACTGTTTATTACATAAGTCCCCAAAGTTTTCTAATA
>LS057058.1:0-11384 GCA_900241095.1 Acartia tonsa
TTGTTCATGAAAGATGAATCCTTCTATTTCTAAAAAGGGGGAAATTTTTTTCATAATGAACATTCAGCTGATTCTGACCGCCCACGGCTGTTTGCTAAATATCGCTTTTCTTTTTATTCACATTATTATTTATGATTGACTTACAAAAAGCCCTGGGCGGTTTTTGATTTTCGTCTGCTTCTAAATTTAGGGATGGGGAAGTAGTATTTTACCATGAAAAAGGGGTGAGTATTCATCCTCTTATCCTTTTTCCTTATGAATCTTTTATATATGTAGATTTTTACATATAAGATGCACATTTTTTTAACCAAAATAATTCCCAGGAAGATAAGGCACAAAGATGTTAGTTTAGCCTCTGTATTCCTATTGTTTTGTTTTTTGTTGAATTTTAGGATTTTTCATGGAACATGTAAAAAGCAACAGTTTTGATTTACAGAGATTTCTTATGGCAGTTTAGTGGCAGCTTGGATCTCTGATTAAATACGGGGTCTATAATAAACATAATTTAGAAGAATAACAGTACGTTAGTATGTCATTGGATATTAAACTTTACTGTTATATCATATGCAAATTTTCCCGGAACCATCCTAAAACAAAAAGCATGTGCTTGGGAAAAATTAATCATCTATTAAACATTAGGTAGATTTGTTTCTTTTATTTGAAGACTTAAATTTCGATACTTAAATGAAATGGCTGGGAGAAGGGGGGGTTGGATAGCACAAACATCTCCTCCCCCCAGATTTTCAAATTTCACTATTGTAAAATATCTCCAAAAGAGGGGAAGAGTTAATTTCTCCATTTAGCAAAAAACTGACCCTAAAACAAATAATATTTCCGATCCAATAAAATTGTTTGTCAGTGTGAGAAAAATTAAGGTAGCACTTTATATGTTTGACCTATTAACAGATAAAGTTTGAGTTTTTTTTACAAGCAGTAATTATTACATGAGCATGTGCTTGTAATTTCAAACAAGGTCAATTATAACCAGAGATGGTTAATACATGTTCATAAATAAAATCAAGACTGGCAACATCCATTTGTAGAAGAGAAGCATAGAAATATATTGCTTTAATAACAGCTTAAAAGTTCTATCTGTCATATTATGAGAATGTGCTACTTGGTAAGGAAATTCTTCACAAATAAGTCATCTATCTCTAATAACATCCAAGTAAACCACGAGTATAAGAACTATAAATATTACAAATTTATTTTTAGAAAACAAATATTGAATCAAATAAGAGCTGGGGAAAATTGCATTTACTACAAATTCTTATTTATTTTTAATCAAGAATTATTTTCAAAAGTTTAAATCAAATTTATAATTTCTTAGCTAGCTTTTAAGTATAGCAGTATTCAATAACATACCAAGAAGAAAGTGTATGGCAAAATGTTCTCAGCTGCATAAAAATATAGAGGAATGTTATTTTCGTGTATTTTCCAAAAAGAGTGAAAAGTCATGCTTTTACTGTAAAAAGTAATAGTCCATTGAAATATTATTATATATTATAAAACTTTAGTGTAAAGTTATGGTATATTTTTCTTTTATGTATATTCGTCTATACAAAGAAATTGTTATGGGCCTTTTATGTATATTTGGCTATACAAAGTAAAAATAGAGTGTCCTCATAATATTTGGCTATGAAAAGTACTAGTAGAGTGTTCTTTTATTTATACTTGTCTATAAAAAGTAATAGGAGTGTCCTTTTATGTATATTTGGCTATAAAAAGTAATAGTAGAATGTCCTTTTATGTATATTAGGCTATATATATTAATAGCAGAGTGTCCTTTTATGTATATTTGGCTATAAAAAGTAATAGTGGAGTGTTCTTCTATGTATATTTGGCTATAAAAAGTAATAGTGGAGTGTCCTTTTATGTATATTTGGCTATAAAAAGTAATAACAGAATTTCCTTTTATGTACATTTGGCTATAAAAATAGTAGTGTGTCCTTTTATATATATTTAGCTGTAAAAAGTACTAGTAGAGTGTCCTTTTATGTATATATGGCTATAAAAAGTAATAGTGGAGTGTCCTTCTATATATATTTTGCTGTAAAAAGTACTAGTAGAGTGTCTTTTTATGTATATATGGCTACAAAAAGTAATCGTAGAGTGTCCTTTTATGTATATTTGGCTATAAAAAGTAATGGTCTTAGTTTATAAACTAATCAGACCCAATGTTTCACTTTTTTTATAAACTAGGGTTATAATGAATATTCAATTATAAACTTTATATGTTACTATGGTACCCAAAGTTTTCTTACCAAATGTTTTCTGATTCGCTAGACTGACTTCGGGTACAATTATTAAATCTTAATTATTAAATGTTTCAGACTTGTAGTGTCCAAACTTTTCAACCAAAATTTAATATACAGAATTGGAAATTTGTATAATATAATCATAGAAGATGTACATAAAAATTTAATATGTTCATCATAATCGGAAAAACCTTAGCTTGATGTTTATTATTGAGGTATGGTGTGTGCCTATCTAGGCAAGTTCGTGATTTTACTTATAATGAGTAAACTTAATGAGCTCCAGACATGTGCTGCTTACGCCAGGGCTCAGCTGCCGCATTGAAAGCTCTTTATAGTGCCTATAAAATATGACAATACATATGACCAATGATAGACCAATACACAGACTAAATTACCTATGGTAGGCCAGTATACATTTTAATTGATCAATCTAGGTCAGTATGAAGTAATTTTGTATAGGCACTAGAAAAAGCTTCGGCGGCACAGATTCATCTAAACAAAATACAAGTTGGCAGCTGAAAATATGCAAAATGTCTCTAAGAAAGTGCAAAAGGACATCTGACTGTAAATCACATTTGTACTTTACAAACGCGACGTTATCTTATTCGTTGACTTAAAAACTTTAGCAATTTTATTGAACTCTGGATACATAGATTCCAAACTTGCAGTGTCACAACAAATAATTTTAAACTACAAAAGGGGTAATTATGATAGTGTTTTTTTTTATCAAATTATCGTTCATTGTCTTATCACTTAGGATCACCGGTTTTCTTAAAATTGAATGCGACTGCGGTTGCTGCGCCTTGGCTGACATAGATCGTGTTGATCGGCCAAGTACAAATTGAACGTCTATAAAATATGCCATGAACTTTTTTTTGAAGCATAGTTACTCCATAATAATCCTTAAATCATATTTTTAAACTTAAAAAAAATTACTCTTTACTTTGCAGGAAAGTTTTGAATTTGTATAAAAAAGTTGATTATAATTTTGAATTGACAATACACATATAGAAAAGAGATACGATGTGTATTATTGTCTGTCTGAGTGTACCAAAGGATCCCCTTTACAGTGAAGCTTCTAATAGGTTATGTGAAGGTTTATAAATATTTTGGGGGAGGGTACCTCCAACCTCCTTAGAGAAATTGCCCCTGAAATTCTTAATTCAACCTTAGACCTTAGTTTTCCCCTCTTTCACACTTCCTTTTCAGTTACATATCCTTTTCTTGTCTATCATAAAGATTAAATCATTGTTTGTCAAAAATCTCTTATTTACAAGTATGAAACAATTTGAATATTATCATTTAACATCAAAACATAAGAAATTATCTAAAAATTTATATTGTTTACACCATGCATAGGATAATAGGATAAATAAGGTTAATTTTTTATCAAAAATGTAATTCTATATGATTTTATAAATCTAATAACCATTATCTTATACTTTTAAATTATTCTGATAGCAAAGCTGCTTTATAACACTCTTTGTTTGTCCGTAAGTCTGTAATGAAAAATGGGAGATTAATAATCTGCTGAGGCTAACATAGACATAAAAAAAACAGTTTTTAGTAAGTTAATTGTTACTTAATTTCTAATGAATAGATAGCTAGATAGTTGATAAGGGTATATAAGACAAGCCTTGTCATGTAAAGAATAAAGATGTTTTTACAAAAAAATTTCCCATCACAATTGCAAGAAGGAAAACCCATCCCCTTAATTTTTTTGAATAAAATGCAAATAAGCGAGGGAAAAGAGGTGTTTCTTTCCCTAAGACTAACCCCTATGGCTTCCTAACCGTGGCTGCCAAGCACCTAACCTAACCTGAACTGACAAACAAACGAAAAACTACCCTCCCCCCTCTCAACCCAAGAACTGAATTTATCTTTTGATTATAAAGTTTATTTCTATCAAAAATGATATATTTAAAGCAAAAGATATTTTTATTTATTAAGAATTGCTATTTAACTTCACTAAATTATAAATATCTTATTTAGTATTTTTGAAGAAACAACTTATTTTTGTAATCTGATCAATAGAGCTGAGAACACAGAGAGGGCATTGTGTCAATCTTGTTAACTTTATCTCACTCAAATTTAGCTCCAATAAAAACGGCTCTCCCATGGAAATATATTTTATATCAATCTTAATTATAAAAAAATGTTAAGGCATTTTAATCAAAATTATTAAGCATATAGCTTTTTACAAAAAGGAAGAGCATATTTATAGCCTAGGTAAACTCAAAATTACAAACAACCCTTTGTCTGAAAGCCTTGTAATAAGTTAAGCCTGTACAAGACCAAGACATCCCGCCTAATTTCACTATTAGTGTCACGTTTAGGACATATCATAAGTTGGTACTATTAACATCCCTAGTACGAGTTGTGGTTTAGACTCGAACCCGACACCAGTCCCCGAACAACAAGGAGGCTACTCTTTACCCCCCTCCTTAAACGTGTATACATATCTATATTGTGACCAATATTAACAGCGCCTAAAATTGAGGCGCGTTTGTTGAGTTACTGCTGTCAATCTTGCATTGTTTCCAACTCTTTTCAGAACATAATTCACTTCTGGGAAATTTCTGGCTCACAAAACAATTTGGAATACGGACAAGCACTGAGAAAAAATATATATCTATCTATCTATTTATCCATAAATCTATCTTTTTATTTATTCATCTACATATTTGTTTCTCTGTCTATTTTTCTATCTTTCTATCATTTATTGATCTGCCTTGATCTGTCTTATCTTCCTTTTCTACTATCTATCTATCCGTTTATTCACCTATATTTCTGTTTGTAATTACAATTTATCTGTCTGTCTATCTATCTATTTATGGAACTATTTGTCTATCTGTCCAAATATATATATATCAGTCTATATGTATATCTTTCTATCTGTCTACCTTCTAAAAGTGGCAAGTAAAAAAATCTTTTACTAAACAGTTAAATTCTCGCTATTACAGGAATAAATACTTTTATTTTTGGGTGTATATTAGTCAATAACTTAAAAAACTTTAATGTGCAACAAAATGAAATATTTCTTTTTACTAACTTCAATAAGATGAGCATATATAGCCGGTTAGTTAATGTATTTATTTGCTAGCCTCAAGCTAAATTCAAAATTATTTAGATGCAAAATTTACAAAGGGACAGCAGTTACGAAAATAAAAATAAATTAAGTCTAAATTGTGTTTTGTTAGCCACAAGGGGCAAAAGGCATGGGCCTACGAAACAGGCAACTTCTAGATTTTCTATTATGTAATATATTAAGGCTTTTGCCTGTCAGTCAAGATTTTACCAACTAGTGAACCGATTGTGGTCTCCATTTTCTTAGAATTTTTACAGTGGTCCTGTTATAGATTTAAGCTATTTTGATCTAAATTGAAGTTCTAGGATGTTTTTTAGGCTAACTTTCTGCCACTAAATTTTGATTACAAAGCTCCTGAATGCTAGGGGCGAATCATCTAGTATTTCTAAAAAAGAATGAAATTTTATTAATGTAACTGTCCCTTTAATGCCTAAATGCCTGAGTTGCTATTTTAAGGCAGTCAATTGGTTTACAATGATGGCATTTTCAGTCCAGCAGTGTTCATACAATAACTCGCAATAAGATATACACGCTGATATTAGCTTGACTGTAAGATGTTTAATCGACTCTGGAAATCACAGCGTCATACAAAAGACATGAAATTGTATGTTATCTATCTATATGTCAGAATAGGGAGAATGTTTTTACATATAAGCAGGCGCAACTTATTTTCATGCACAGTAAGGACTCCCAGACAAAGGTCGTGCAAAGAGATTGACTGACTGTAACATTAATTTCAATAATCTTGCTATGTTAGAATTTACAGCTAGTAACATATTGTTAATTTTTGTAGAATTTACCTGTGCTAAATCAAAGTATAAACTCTTAGCGAACATGTAAGGACGTGTTGTTTATTAGTTAGAAAAGAGTCATAAAGTTGAGAATAATCACTTTTCAGAAGCTTACAAGCTAACAAGGTTATGCAGAACTAGTGTATTCGTTGTAGAGGCAAAAATACTCTTTAGAATTTTTGGCTGTCTGTAAGCAGAGTAAATTCCTCATATGTCTTTAAAGAGGGATACCTGATTTTTTTGTGAAAATTTTATATTATCAAAAACCTAATATTCGATAACTTGTCTATCTGTCTGTCTATCAGAAACGTGATTTTTACGGCTGCAATTAGATTTTTATAAGATTTTTATGGCCATAGAATCATATAATATATAACTAACCTAACCCGTTCAAGGTACTTTCTAGAGAATAAATATACAAACCAGCAGTGTCCAAACTTTGCAACCACTTAAAAAAATTATAGAAGGTTAATGATCTTTATTTTAATTCATCGTTTATTGTCTTATCACGTATTTTTTAAATTGAACAATTTAAGAGTATATTTGCTGTAAAACAAGATAAAGAATTTGGCCATTGTCATCTATTTTATTTTTATTTACTGGCTAAATTTTGAAATTCATCCGCCATTTTTGGTTGGTTTTACAGGAAAATACTAAAAGCCTATGGTACTAAATTGTAGGCAGTTAATGATTATTGCAATGAGTAGCTATTTTAGCAAATCTTATACTTCTTGTAGCTTATAAGATACTCTATAAATAGAGGTTAGTTGTAGGTTGTGTTTTTCTCGACGCCTTATAGAGGTTTGTTCATGGTGGTGTTAAAATGGTTATAATAAACTGAACTAAAATGGAGGGAGGAGGGGGACTATCGGCTGTTTATTACACTTGTCCACAAAGTTTTAATATCACGTTTTCTCATTCAATGGCATAACAACCTTGGGGGCTTTCATTGAATTTGATTGAATTGTTTATTAAGATGAGTGTCTTATCCAAACGCTTAATTGCTGAATTTAATCTACGGAAGAGGATTTTATGTGTATCATCATTGGGGAAGTACATCAATTTATTGGCCATTGTCTTATTTCTTTACATCCCTGAGTTTGACCCGCGAACGGGGCTCAACACGTAGCGCATCCGCTCGATGTCGGGGAGGTGATAGGTTCGAATCTCGACTTAATACCACGTCATAACTAAAGACGCTAAAAATTGTTCTTACAGATGCTCGACATTAATAGTTAGAGTAGGGATATTCCTTGGCCAAAAACAGGCAAACCTCATTACTATGCACAGTTAGGACTTCTCGGACAAAGTTCGTTCAATCAAAGAGTTGGTTGTCTGCTGGGTGTTACTTAACCTAATACCCCGGTTTTGGGACAGAAAATAAGAAGTTTGGCTCCCCTTAGTTATCCTGGGTTAGGAAATTTAAATTTAAAATTTTTTTTACATGAATAGAAATATCTAGGATAATGATATATTTCAAAATAAGAATAATATTTTCCTTGTCCTAGTGTTTGTATTTTTGCTTGGTATTGGTATTCATATAAACCAACGCAATATTTATCCCTAAAATGCCCTCTTACCATGACTTGAACATGAACTAAATTACATTAATTGGCTTAAACTGTAACAAAGTACGTTTTCTTTCTGTCTGTTTCTGTGTATGTACCAAAAGATCTCAATAATTGCTGGACCGAAACAGTTTTCCTACATGTGCTAGGAAGGTTTTTAACTTTTTTTTTCGGGGAAAAAAAATCCCTCTTCCCTTGGTAAAAATTGCCAAAAAAATTAACCCACCATAATTTGATTACTTCTTACTTAGAGACCTCTAGGATTGTAGTCACAACATATAGTAAGAGTAGAAAGAGTTAAAATATGAATTGTCGCAATCCTAATAGAACAATGACACCTTGTACTTAGTCTGCAATAAAATAAACCTTTCCCTCCTAAAAGAATTTTTCTCAAAAGGGTGTTTGATACTGTATCCTGGAAATACCAACGCGTATATGTGTATAATAGATATAGTATATCTAGATGGACGAACTGGACCTATAATCTGTCAAACCTATAAAAGAAATTTTGTTTATTTTTTTTAAACGATCCATTTCAGTAATACATGCAAAGAAATTTGGCGGAAAAAGCAAACTTTATCCTAAGAAATTTAACTGTTTATAGCAGACTCTTTATACAAAAAAATAATCATTCCCTTTCTTAGTACTTATTTCAACCAATAACATGGCCTGATTGTTCTACCAATGGTATACTATTGGCTGATTTATCTACCACTGTCCACATCCTATTGGCTAATTAGAGAGTGTGTAATGTGTATCTAGATTATCTCTATTATGTGTGTATAAGCAGAGAGAGAGAGAGAGAGAGAGGGTACATTGGGCTGTTTTTTACACTAGTCCCCAAAGTTTTACAACGATTTCTTATTCGTTGGCTTAACAACATTTGGGACTTTATTGGATTTTGATTGGTTAGTTCTTTAAGTCGTGTGTTCAATCGCTTCAACCACTAATTTTAATCTAAAGAAGGGATAATTTGTGTACCAACATTGGGAATATACATCTATTTGTAGTCCATTGTCTTATCCCTTGAGATGCCTGGTGTATATAAGTGTGATGTATCTGATCCTGTCCATCTAAATTGCCTTCATCATAAGCATGGCCAAGTACGGTGAGCTGGGGTATTACAGACACAGCTGGGGTCTAAATACAGGCAGTGTTCACAACATACAACTTTGTAACAAATTTAGCAATAGTCAGTTTGTAAATTGTTATATTTAGTAAAAAAAAACAATGTTGGGCATAGACAGAAATTTATAGAGAAATTTTATTTATATAACACCACTTTTATCTGACATCTTGAACTTGAACTTTTGGTCTGTAGCTTAAGATTTTGATAATTACTAAACCGATTGAGTTCTCTTTTATATGGAAGCTTCCCATTGTTACTTAAAACAAAACATAAAGCTTGAATCTACTCAAAGAAAACATTTTATTTTCGCTTTTCTATGATAAAAATAATTTTATTACCATTACCTCGTAAGGGCTGGATTCTCCTTCGATTTTAACTGATCATCTAGATAATCGTGTAACGGGATTCGATACTCTAACACCCAAGGATATTAGGTTAAGTAACATCCATCAGACAACTAACCCTTTAATTGTACGACCTTTGTCTGAGAAGTCCTAACTGTTCATTATAATGAGTTGCGCCTGTTCATGGGCCAAGGAATTCCCCCTACTCTTACTATTTATGTCACACACCTGACATAGCAGCAGTAGGAACCATTTTTAACGACTTTAGTTATGACACAGTGTCAGCCCGATATTTGAACCTATCACCTCCCCGGCGACAATCACGGGTTGTGATAAAAATGTTTGGCAGTTTTAAAGAAACTTTGTGTATCCAAAAAATGTACATAATATTAACTTCATAACTGATATAGATATATCTCAACAAGTAAATATAAGTTCAGTACAAAAACATACATATTTTATATTCAATAAAAAACTGAACGAGAATGACAACATCCAGAAGTAGCAATGCTCATAAATTCATATAAACTAGTTTTATAGACTAAAAAGGTATTTTTAGAAGCAAGTTTAAATGAAAAAAAACTTATTCAAATTACAAATTTTGTCAATAAAGATATTTTAGATTTATATATAGTTACTGCTGTATTCGTAAAGTAACTTTAACGAAATTTAAACAAATATCGTAAATAATCTCCAACCAATATATCAAAGTTCATGAATGTTTGTGTGCCCAGTAAGATCTCGAAAACGACAAAACTGCAAATCTTAATTTTAAGACAATTGTATTAACACTGATTTTAAGGGAAAGTTTGGAATAGAAAATTAGTCTAACTCTAAAACCATCCCTAGATTCCAACCTACATACAAAATTACATAATACCTTTAAGGGACCTATGTGAAACTTACTTTAAAGGGAGAACTCAGTCGGTTTATTGTTTCGTTAGATCTTAAGGCAAACAAAAAATCTGTCCTGTATACAAAACCTACAAGAAGTTCTTGTCTAAAGTGTTGCATTAAAAAAGTGGTTGTGTCTGACACAATATTATGTTGATATAACAACAGCTCAAAAGTTTGACTTCTATTTTTGCTCGAATTGTGAGAAAAAAATAAATATCTTGATATAAGTAACAAACTAGGCTAAAATATTTAAATTAAAAGTTTATAAGCAAAAGAAAGGGGTAATCAAAATCAGATTTGTAAATTTTTACATGATAGGTTGTGTAGAAGGGACAGTCTGCCTTTAAGTTTGTATGCTGATAAAAAACAAGGATGAGAACATCCATAAGTAGCAAAGCACAAAATTTCGTGGATGGGACTGGCCGTCATGGTTGTTTTCTTAAAACGACGGGAAATTTAATTTTGATATCTTTAACTGAAAAAATTTTGAAAATTGTACTAAAAACACCAAAGATATGGGAAAAAATGTAAAAAAAATAAAATAGCCAAAAACCTGCAAAAAGGCAGTCTGACCCTCATAGTTGTTTTCTTCAAACGACGGGAAATTTGATTTTGTTATCTATAACTGAAAAAATTTTGAAAATCGGTTCATAAACACCAAAGATATGGGGGAAAATGTAAAAAATATAGAAATAGCCAAAAACCTGCAAAAGGCAGTCTGACCGTCATTGTTGTTTTCTCCAAACGACGGAAAATTTAATTTTAATAACTTTAACTGAAAATTTTTGAAAATCGGACCATAAACACCAAAGATATGGGGGAAAATGTTGAAAATAAAAAAATAGCCTAAAACCTGTTAAAAAGCCGTCCGACCGCCATTGATGTTTTATAGTTAAATGTGCTCCTTAATGATGGGAATGTTGTCAAAATAAATCAGAGTTCTATCTTTTATAGGAGCTGAGTAAATCCCATTTCCCCCATAGCGTTACGGACAGACTGACGGACGGACTGACGGACGGACTGACGGACGGACAAAGTGAATTATAGAGTAGCTTCGCTACTAATAAATATACTTAATTAAAAATAATAGTAAGTCTATCTGTCTAAGTTTAAGATCTCGTTGATCTCTAAACCGATTTGGTAGATACAGTGAAGCTGATGAAAGGTTTATAGCAATTTTGGGTGAAATCACCCGCTTGGGGTATGGTCGGACCTCCACGTGGTCCAAGCTTGAACATCCATCCGGATGGCTAACCGACCAGGAGGCCAGAGGAGACAAAACTGTAATGTACAGGGCAACCTGGAACCT
>LS057059.1:0-11383 GCA_900241095.1 Acartia tonsa
AATGTTTGGACCACCAAGTAAGTAGAAAGAGTTTACTTTGTTGCCAGTAACTTGTTGGGATAAATACTAGATTTAAAGATAAATGGACACGGTGCAGTGTTTGAAAAGATTAACAAATTAGCCTCTTAAAATTTATATCAGCTTTTCTATGGCTAGTTTTTCTTTATTCTACAATATAAATTAAATAATTTGATTGCTGTTTTAAATGATTAAAAATCGGAACTTAAGAATAAGATACATCACTGATCTTTTTGTCTAAAATTTGCTCTTCTTTGTTATACAAGAATTTTTTCTTTCCTTTTTTCATCTTTCTAAATGTCATTTCACTGACTGTATCCATTATTATTATTAGATCTATTATTTTAATAAAATTCTAGACCCCTCTCTGAAAAGTTCTGCTCGTTACAAAGTTTTCTTTTAATTTGCTAAATTTTCAACCATTTTAGGAATGTTGTCCCTAGTCAGCTCTCTGGTAGGATGGTCCAAAAAAATAATTTCCACCCCAGTTTTTTTGAAAAGAAGTGGAAGGTTTGTAAAATTTTATCACAATAATGATATGAAGTAATTCTTAAAATGGAGGTTTAAAACAGTAGAATAGTTAATTGTCAACTAATCTATTTGGGGCGATGCAGCTAGTAAGTTTTATTATATAAGGTAGTAAGGTTTTTTTATTTGTCCATTTTTTGCATGCTTTTTTGCAAGCTTAACATTTTTAGCAAGCTTGGGTGGTATTAGGCTAATCCATCTTAACATTCAAGTCTTTGGAGGATTTTAGGCTCTTCTTCTGACCTTTCTTTCTTGTAGCCCAAGAGGCAAACTTTTAGCAAATATATTTCTAATGAACTATGGATTAAAATTAGTGCCACTCTATTGATGTACACATGTCTTTCTCTCTTTATTCAACTTATTTGGGGGTGATACAAAGGGAGTGTAAATATTTTTTTTTGTCCCCACTCAATCATTACTACTAAGTACTTGCCGACAAAAAATATGAGTAAAGGTTGCCTGTGTTAAGTTTGACCTTTAATTCATAAAAAAAAATATTTTGCGATTTAGAATATATTATCCTCTCAGATTTCATACTAAAGCCTACCAGTGGTCAATTAAAATTGAATACTGGCCTGCCATTGGAAATTTAGTTTGTGTATTGGCCTTAAATAGATCATTTGTATTGTATGACGTTATTTTTATAGGCACTATAATGATCTTCAACGTAATAAATTTTTCTTCTAATCAATTGAATATTTTGTAGGACCACTTTATAGTTAAATATATAAACTTGAGCATTGTTCAGACATGCTTGAAATATTTATATTCTACTTCCTTAATTTCCAAGGATATAGGGAGAGGAATAATCATTTATCTCATCGTTTTATAGAATATATATATATATAATCAGTACTCTCAGTACAACTCAAATTAAATTGAATTTTTTTGAATGATTTTGACTGTAAAGAAGGATGTTTTTTATTGTAAAAATGTTATCAGGTACTGGTATCCTAAGTTTCTGCCAAAAATAAGCTTATAATTTTCTTTCTAGGCGATGTATTTTAATTATGAAATTTTTAATTATTAGCAATGAAAAACTTTCAAAATTTTTATCGCACTAAAATTATCATTTTGAAATTTCTATAACTTTTTTGTTATTAAAGCTGGAGGCTTCAAATTTTGGGTATTGGGTCTACTCGTGGCAGTCTTTCAGTAGTTAAAGCGGTATATTTCTTGCAGGTTTTATTTAAACATGTTGATTTTTATGTTTATGATTTTTTAAACGATTAATCTGAGTTTTGGAATACTGATTCCTAGGACAATAAAGTACAATGTTATAAGCTAATCAAGTCTAAAAAAATGCAAGTATGTCCTTAAACATTATCCTATAGTTAAGCATTTTTTCAACAAATCTACATTCTACTTATAATTTTGTTTCGAATTTTATACATTTATATTCTGATTATTCAGTTCTGACACTCTACAAGTGTTAATGTTCGTTTGTCCTGCCGTTTCAAAGCTTCGCTTTTATGGATGTTGTCATCCTTGTTTCTACTTAATTCAAGAACAACTATGTTTGAAAGAAGCGCAGCAGTACAAATTTCAGATGATAACAAGGATCTTAAAAAGCAGATGAAACTAACGGACGTACTGACAACCTAATTATAAAGAAGATGCGCTACTATAATGAATTATAATAATAATTAATAATGCTTTCTTATTTACCACAGCTACTGGAAGCTAATTATGAAATATTTTTTGGCAGGAGAAATTTTCTACAACATTTCACATTTTAAATCAAGAAATTATTTAAAAATAACCAGAAAAGAATTCAGAAAGTAATTTTAGTATAGTACCTTTCGTTACAACTCCTCTTAAGGGGCGTTTCGTCTAATTTTTAAAGTACCTTTTAATAGGTTAATTTAGGTTAGGTTAGGTGATTGCCTCGTAGGGTTGGGCAATCGGCCCCGCAGGGTTAGAGCCCCCCGCAGGGGCTAGAAACAGGAGAAAGTCTACTGTGAAAATACGACGAAAAGACCATTAAGAGGCGTTGTCACGAAAGGGACTACACCCTATTCTTTTAATTTCACTACAGTACAAAAAGTTGAACTGAACCGCCACGCCTTTTCTTTGAAACAATCAAGATATCTTGCAGAGTACAAAAAACAATCAAGCCTTATTTTATACGTAACTGGACAAAGTGTCTAAAAAATCAGCCTTGTGACGTCATAAAAATAAGGGATTATCCTTTTATTTTTTAGGGGTTTTCTTTCCCACTTCTCCTTTCATCTCCCTCAGTTTCATGACGTCACATGGCTTTAGAATATCACATTAGACATGTAGTGGGACAAAGTGTCTCAAAAATCAGCTATGTGACATCATAAAAATGAGAGATTATCCTTCTCTTTTTTAGGGGTTGTCTTACCCACTTCTCCTTTTATCTCCCTCATTTTTATGACGTCACATGGATGTTTTTGAGACACTTTGTCCCACATATTCAAGGCTTAATACAATGTCTAATGTAATATTATTAACATTTCAATATGATCATTTTTTTTCAGGAAATGCGCCAAAGGCAGCCTAATTTATGGTCTTATTTTGCCAAAATGATACTTGACAAGACTTTTTAATTGTATTGAGTTATGGCGTGTTACATAGTTAAACTATAATAGTTAATCCTCGCATCGTATTATAAACATCTTTCTGCGGATATGAAATGTACAATTATAGATCTTATGATTGTACATTTTTATATTCGTAGAAAGCTGGATATAATACGATGCTAGATATATTTTTTCGTATGGATGAGAACCGGTTCTAATCCACCAGATATTAATCGGTTTCGAATGAATACGAAAAATAAGATTATAAGATCTATAGAATATGCCCTTTAAATGTTGAATTATACTATTTACATTGCACGAAATATAACTTTATAACAATATATGCAAAATAAAGATATGCTTTTGATTAAATGTCAAAGAAAAATACTCATTTTCGTAAATATCTTTTTATTTATTTGAGTATCATATAAAAACGTGCTTTAATCTAAACCTTTACTACTTTAAATATAATAGTATATAGGTTGTTTAAGGGAAATTTCAGTATTTCAAATGTCACAGAAAGATAGAATTTCTTTATGCATATTTTAAGAAAGATTATGGTTATCAACTACTTTTGTACATTTTCTAATAAAACAGCTTTTTTAAAATAAATGCTATTAATTTAAATGAAAACAAATGCAATTTTAAGTCATAAAAACTTTAATCATTATTTTAAATAAATTTGATATATTTCTATAAACTACTATTACATTTTTTTGCCATTTTAGTGACATTAACAAAGCCATGGTTAGGCCTTTAAACTTACCTGGTGTCACGTGATAAACTTACCTGGTGTCACGTGATAAAAATGGCGGGATAACATCGACAACTACAATTGATATATTTATTATAATATGTATACATATTTATGACT
The DNA here is from genome assembly GCA_900241095.1 of Acartia tonsa. NCBI lineage: Eukaryota > Metazoa > Arthropoda > Copepoda > Calanoida > Acartiidae > Acartia > Acartia tonsa. The sequence continues at coordinate 3,967 of LS057059.1, forward strand.
GGGAAGCTAATTTCTGACTATACTGATCACTAATTCCAGTAGAAAAATGTCTTGACACGTTTTTGCCGCTGGCGGGGCCACTGTTGACCGCCCGCTCACTACCTTCACTGCCGCCTCTGTGGCCCGCCCTGTCGGCGGCCATAGTCGCCATCTCCATGGCGGGACATAGGTCCGAATTTTTGGCTTCTTTGCTAGCAGAGGTGCTTGCACCAGCAGTGCTAGTATTATTGCCGCTACCGCTACATTCCGCATATGGCGGCGGCGGATTTGTCGGAATTTGCTCCTTGTTATTAGCCGCTCTGTTTGGATATTTAAAGTCTTGAATTTGACGGTTATCGTTCGGATTATCCTTTGATATTGTTTGCTGTAAAATAGTGTTATAAAATCCGCCAACAAACTGCCGCTGCTGGCCGGTGAACCTGTCCTGATCAGCCGGCTGCTGCCTCTCTAGGCAGATCTCTGACCTGCTGTGGTTGAGACTCGGCTGGTTGGAGGAGGGTGGGCCGAGGTGGCCCTGGGACAAGGCGCGAGGGATCTCACTAAACTTGGCGTTAATGATCATCCTGGACAGGTGCGAGAGGTTCGAGTTTTTCCTGCAGCAATAAACAGATTTTATATGGGTTTTATTTTTATTTGAGCTTAATGACGGACATACAGACAATAGGTAGTAGATTATTTTCCATTACGCAGCAGGCAAAACCAAGTTTTCAAATCTATTAGACAGTTAAATGCTATTGGTCAGGGGATTCTTCACAAAAACTCATTATAGCTGCTGAGAAATTCCCGTTTCCCCCCATATACTAATTTCCTAACGGATATATAGTTGGGCTCGGCAGCCGTTCCTTAGCCGTGAAAAAACCTAAACTTAAAACCTTCTTGTATGCATAAAAAATTCTGATAAGACGGATTGTCTGTTAAGGAACAGGTTTAGACATCCAGCTGTATTCTAAAGTTATAATTTGACAATTTCACTGAGGCTTACACGTGGCTGCTGAGCATTGATATACATATGTAGGCAATGATAATTTGAATTATTCATAGACTAGACTAATGTATTAGTTGCTTATTTTAATTACTTGCTGTTAAACTTAATGTAACACATTTAACTAAATCTTAATTATCCTAATTTTCACAATGCTTTGGTCACAAATAAAAGTCTTAAGTTTTTTTCAAAGCCTTTATTATTTAAACCAAATGATTATTTGTAAAGAAAGCAAGAAAAATAAAATATCCTATATTTTTAAAAGCGAAGCTTTTCTATAATTAGAGTTGGTCCGTCCGTCCGGAACTGATAGCTCTTTTCGTTAATTTAAGCATGTTAGAGTTGTCCTATCGTTTTCACACTTTGCAGGGTGATTCCTATAGTAGTTAGGTACAATTTCGAAAGCGTAGCAACTTTATAATCAATATCAGAATGTCCGTACGTCCATTTTAAAAATGTCAATTTTTAACTTTTATAACAACAAATTTGTATGTGATATTATTATCCGATTGATCTGATTTTTGGAATTCTGATTCCTAGGACAACAAAGTACAATGTCATAAGCGAAGCATCTCTATAATCAAGTCCTAAAAATGTAAGTAAGTCCCTAAACATTATACTGTATTTTAGCAGGTTCTAACAAATTTACTTATTATTTTTTCGACTTTTATATACTGATTAATGAGTTTTGACACTCTACAAGAGTTAATGTTCGTTTGTCCTACCGTTTCAGAGCTTCGCTTTTATTAATGTTGTCAACCTTGTTATTTATTATTACATTCTATTAGTAGTCAAAAAATTAACAAGATATTTTTTCCCACTTTAGGTTAGGTTTATACATATTTTGTGGATAGAGCTAATTTCTGAGATTGGATTGGTGAATAAATCTTGTACAATATTCTATTGCGGAAATGTGTAGATGCAGGGATCTAAAGGGATAAGACAACGGCTGATAAATTTATTTACATCCCCGGTAATGGTTCACAAAATTATTCATTCTGTAGATTACAATTTGTAATTGAAACGTTTGAACACTTAACTTTGAATCTACCAATCAAAATTCACTAAAGTCCCCAAAGTTGTTAAGCCAACGAAGAAAATTAGCCTATCATTGGTCATTTGTATTGTATGATGTAATTTTTTAGGCACTATAAATGATTCTTTGTCTGCTTAAAAATCACTAAAAAAAGCATTAATGATAAAAATAATGAAAAATGCAGTTCTCAACATTAATCTTTGAAAGTTTAATAAGAAAAAAATCTTTTAATTAACTTTCTTTCTAACAATCTTACAGAACATTCATATAAAAACAAGGATGACAACATCTATAAAAGCGAAGCACTGAAACGCTATGACAAACGGACATTAACATTATATAGTGTCAGAACTTAATAATCAGAATATAAATGTATAAAAGTCGAAGCAAAATTGTAAGTAAATTTGTTAAAAAACTGCTTGATACAGGATAATGTGTATGGACATATTTTTATTTTTAGGACTTGATTATAGAGTTGCTTTGCTTATTACATTACACTTTGTTGTCCCAGGAATCAGTATATTAAAAATCAGATCAATCGGGTAATTAGATCACATAAAAATTCTGAATCCCTCTATTGGGGACCCTCTTCGTCTGCTAGCAAATTTCATTATGCTCTTTTGTAACGACTTGGCTGTGTTGATATTCCCGACATTATTGGTTGATTTTCAAGGACCCAATCGAAAGTCTACACAGGGACATAAAGTTATTTAACCCCTGTCAATCTCTAATAGTTTAAGAAAAAGAGTTATATTTAGGAAATCTCGTAAATGCTGAGGTTAGACTGTAGAATGAAAAATTGATGCACATCCCCAATGATGATACACAAAATTTACACCTACTGTAAATTTTAAATAGTGGTTAAAACGTTTGGACACTCAACTTAATTAACCAGTCTACCAAAGTTCATTAAAGTCCCCAAAGTCGTTAAGCCAACGAATAAGAAAACGTTATTTGGGGACCAGCGTAATAAACAGTCCATTCACTGGGTGATCACTCTACAGAGACTTAAAGTAGACTATACCAATCTAACAAAAAGATGGAAGGTCAAAAAGACGGTCTGACATACCCTTTGTATAGATTAGCTGCTCTTCAAATAAATCTTTTCTTTTTATCATTTTCATTAAGAGGATATTCTGTAATTTTATTTGTTCTTCTCCTAAAAGGATAATTTAAACATTTCTTTCTGTACAAAATGTAAAAAAAAATTCGGGTATAGTCCCTTTCGTGGCAACGCCTCTTAAGGGTCGTTTCGTCGTATTTTCACAGTAGCTTTTTATAGGATATCTTAGTTTAGTTGGGTTAGGTGATTAAACCGCAGGGTAAGGTTATTGGCCTCGCAGGATTAGAGCCCCCCACAGAGGCTAGAAATAGGGAAAAAGCTACTGTGAAAATACGAAGAAACGCCCCTTAAGAGGAGTTGCCACGAAAGGGACTGTTCCTAAAATTTTTTTAGCTGTGAAACTATTATTTATTTTACTTTTTTTTTGTTCGTCCGTTAATCAATCCGTAACGCTATGAAGGAGATTTGAAGAGAAACTACTTATTTTTTTCTTTATCTTTTTTATGACTAATGAAGATCTGCTGTAAAACTACCTTTATCCGTTTGTAAATATTAGATTTTTTTTATAAATGTTATCATCCTGTTTTCATGGACAGTTTAGGGAGAAAACACTTTTGGGTATACCTAACCCCCCCAAACGCTTATGACCTATATAATGCCTCTTAGATACAATCAATGTTACTGTTTAAGAGTTCTTAAGTAACTGACACTTATAACTAAAATTCATTGGAAACTTTCCTATCTGAGTGCTTTTAAATAAGACATCCTTGTAATAAAGTAACAGGATGTCTGTTTGTTTGTTCCGAAGGATCTCGCTAACCGCTGAACCGATGTGGTTCTCCTTTACAAGGTAGCTTCTTAGAGGTCCTTGGAAGTGCTATTTTTTGGGGGGTATTACAACCCTCCAAATAGAAATTACCTATCAAAGGCCCCTAGAGGCCTCTAGTAATTCATATTCCATCTAAATATTTTAAATTTCAAAATCTGTTTGTTTGCCTGGGTGAATGTTTAGCTTCAGCTATCAAAGATTCCAGACTCTCATCTCCTTTGGTCAAGGAGTTCACTATTGCATTCACGGCCTGGCAATCTGACTCAAGATTCTCTCTGAAAATATAATTATTATTAAGTTACAGTAAAACAATAGAGGGGGAAGGGGTTAAATAACTGCATGTCCCCAGCCCGAGGACAATGTATGTTCAATAGAGTCTTTAAAAATCAATCAATAGCGCTGGAAATATTAACACAGCCAAGTCGCTACAAAAGAGCAGAAAGCAATTTTCTAGCAGACGAAAAAGGTTCACAAGAGGGGGATCTTGGAATTTGTCTGGTTATACATCATTATGTTATCAAAAAGCGGCTTTGCCCCCAGCACCTAGACGCTCTTCATTCGAAGGGGCAGAGATGGGATATAATATGGCTTAATACTATTCCATGACTTAAATCGGAAAATAAAATAGCCTAAAACCATTACTGGACCTATGTGAAGAATGCCTAAATTAGCTAACCCAATCAGTTCGTTAATTATTGAGATCTTAAGCTTTAGACAAAAAAAACCTTACTACTTTATATAAACTCCCCTCCTTAAAAAAATAACCTACGCTTTAAATATATTCTTAATACTTTTGTAAATGAAAAAAACCTATTTATCTTATTTGCCAGTATCAAAAATGATATTTGATATGCACTAAAAAAGTTTAAAATTCGAAATTGAAAAAAAGTCTTCCAATCAATCCATATTTTCATCAATTTATTGCATAAAAAGAGAACTTTTCTTCAAAGTTGGGACATTTGATGCAAAACAAAATATTTCAAAAAGCTATTTTTTTCTTTGTCAAAAAGTCATATCAAAACATAAAAGTTTTTGCAGGAATTGACAGCCGCCTGTTTTTAAGACGATTCGGCTGCGGCTTTGTCTTTGGAATTTAGAAGAAAATTAATGTAGTAAAAGTCGGCTTTGATATGGAATTTTGACTTTTTTTTGCTGCTACAGCTTTGGCAGTTGCCACTTTTAAGAACTGCGAAATTGACCATGGACCTTTTGAGATCTTTTCAAAACTGTGGCAATGAGCAAATGTGGCTGCCGAGCCCTGAAGCTTTGTTAAAAGCTAAGCTTTTCTATAATTAGGGTCGGTCCGTACGTCCGCAACGGTTAGCTCTTTGCGTTAATTTAAACAGGTTAGAATTGTCCTATCGATTTCAAACTTTAAAATTATCCGATTCATCTGATATTTAAAATACTATTTCTATTACAACCAGGTACAATGATGTAAGCGAAGCATCTCTATAAACAAGTACTAAAAATGTAAGTATGTCCTTCAACAGTATCATCTATTTATGCAGTTTTGCAACAAAATTACTTACAATATTGTTTGTACTTATGCATTAATATTCTGCTAATTCAGTTCTGACAAGTATTAATTTTAGTTTGTCCCTCCATTTCAGAGCTTTGCTTTTATGGATGTTGTCATCCTTGTTATGCTAGAAATAGTTTAACTTTTACAATGCATTTTCTTGGTTGCACATCTAGAATCCATCAATGTTTAAGATAAATATTAATGGTTTTTTTATTACTTGGATCTTACACCAGATTATCATGTACTCTAATTAGGTAAAACCTGTAGCTCTTCCATCCACCCCCTTTACTCTATCCTCTGCCCTCCTACTGGATGATCGAACTGACCAATAAGTGATGTCCATGTTAGCAACCTAAATTTTCGACATTTTTTCCTTAATATCCACGTGTATTCTATATCCATTTAATGTTAGATATTAATTACATTGAATACTTTTAGACTTAAACTTAAACAGGAGTTCTAAATCAATAAATTAACTTAACAAGGATGACAGCTTCCATAAAAGCAAAGCACTGAAATGGTAGGACAAACGGGCATTAACACTTGAATAGTGCCAGAACTGAATAATCAGATTATAAATGTATAAGAGTCGAAGCAAAAAAGTAAGTAAATTTGTTGAAAAACTTGATACAGGATAATATTTATGGACATACTTACATTTTTAGGACTTGATTATAGAGCTGCTACGCTTTCTAAATCGTACCTAACTACTACAGGAATCGCCTTACAAAGTTTGAAATCAATAGGACAATTCTAATATGCCTAAATTAATGAAAAAAGCTATCCGATCCGGACGGACGGGCGTACGGACGGACGGACCAGACCTCATTATAGAAAAGCTTCGCTTTTAAAAATACTCACATAAGCCTTTAGTATGTTTGTCTTTTATCCTTGGATTGTACAAGACTTAAATAAGTATTGCTTTTCAAGTATGGCTTCGAAACCGATTAATAGCCGGTGGATAAGAACCGGTTCTCAGCCACACTGAAAAATCATATATCATATCGTATTATAACCGTTTTCTGCGAATATATTTATAAAGGTACAATCATAATATTGAAACCAGTTAGCCCGTGCCTTCAGTATCTCCGAGCTAACAAAACTAGTTTTAATCTTGTTAATTTTTATATCCGCAGAAAGCTGATTATAATACGATACGATAGAAAACTATTTTATTAAATTGCTATGAAATTATTCTTTCTGTGTTAATGCGGCCTTGGTTTTAAACAAATTTTTAAACTTTAAATCATTATCTTGTGAGAAAACTTTTTTTCTGGAAAATTTCATTAATCATGAAGAAAAATAAGATAACATAACATGTAATATGTAAAATATGACACAATGTAAAACAAAAATGATATGGTCCAAAAAATCGTAGCTAAATTTGTTTTGAATTAGATATTTTAACAATTATAATTATTATGTAATTATTTCAGTAAACATAACAAACATTTTTAACACACAATTCTGTTCTTTTAAAATTAAATTATGATAATAGATCTATAGTACAGATGTATATACAGATAACTACCTCCCTCCCTTTTTCAATGACCTTTACCGTCTGCTACCAAATTGTTTGCTGCCACTTAACTGTGTTAATATAACCGACACCATTGGTTGATTTTCAATGACCCAATTGAGAGTGGCACAAGGACACTGCGATGCAGTGATAAAGTTATTTAACCCTTCCCCTAAGATTAGAGAAGTTGTACAACATTATACATAAATTTACTTAAATTAAATTAAAAAGAGATGATATTTTTTTCCAGAATCTATGTGACAAGCATATCAACCAGCTAAAATAATAAAAATAATCTATTCTGGGAACTTAAAAAAGCAAAGCTTTTCTACATTGTACGTCTGTAACGGATAGCTCTGAATTATGGACAGGCGTATGATAACATAATCAAAATTAAAGACATTTAAACAAGGATGACAACATCCATAAAAGCGAAGCTCTGAAAGTGAAGGACAAATGAACA
>LS057060.1:0-11381 GCA_900241095.1 Acartia tonsa
ACTTTTAATAAAAGGATTTGGAATTATACAACTTTGAAATTATGAACCCAGTATACAACATACATATACACAATGTTTAGAATTATAGAATATTTTATACAAATTTAATTTTTCATGATAACATCTAAAAACCTTCCCTGTATCAGTGTATATACCAATGTAAAACTTCCCTAAAAATTGTGGAACAATCGAAACAGGCATTAACGAGATCTTAGCATACACACATCTAATTGAGGGTGGAAAATTTTGTTCCCATTCAATATTTGTTCTCAAATTTAAAAAAAAATCTTTCAAGTGTTATGGGTGTTATCTTCGCCTCCTCCAATTTGATAAAGACCTTACATGGACCAACAACAGTGAGCGAGTACTTGCCTAGTTTGTGTTTAGATACAGATATTTAAGATATAGATATCAAATGCTTAGTTAATGTCAAACTGTAACTCAGTAAAAAATATATCTAACTAGTTAGATAATTAACTATGATAAGGAGAATAAATTCAATGTTAATAAAAAAAATAATTTTTGTAGAGGCTTGTTGGCAGTTTTTTTTTATAAAGGGAAAAAAATATGGGTTTCAGTTTATATCCAATTTCAAGTTACAAAAATATTAATAGGATTAAAGTAAGAAGAAAATCATACCTAACAACTGCGCGGCTATCCTGAATCATAAGCTAAAAAGTTTAGCACTAATAAGATTACACCCTTTCTCCAATATTTCAAATATAAGGGGTCGGGGTGGTTGCCTTGAGAAAAACCTCCAAAGTTTCTAATCTGAATTTATATTTTCAGGCCTGGTTTGTGGCCGAGTTCTGACTCGCTGTTGCGGCTATACAATCTGATACAGTGTCACGTGACATCAGTCACGTCTAGCCGTGGGCTACCAGACGGCAAGGAGGACAAGAAGATCATGACCACCAAGTATTAAGTCACGCAACGACTGTAACACCAAATATTGATCAAAAATGTTTATTTATCTGTTGGGACATCAACAAATATAATACTTTTTTTACCTTATATGAGTCTTCATTTGTTTTATTTTTAAACTAAAAATATATCACATTTAAAACGTAACAGAGTGATAATAATAATGTTTAAAGTTAAATTAGTTTAAAAATATAAACCAAAATAAATGTTTTGTTATTTTTTGGTTTAATTTTTAAACCCCCAATTAGGAAAAGATTTTGATTATAAATAGAAATGTAATCCGCTTTTGTAATGTTTTGAACTATTAAAATATTACAATTGTATGCCGTGTTAAAATAACTTTGCTAATATTGAAAGCAAGATGAAACCTCTTAAATTTCATGATTATTTTTTGTAATAAAAGCAAAATAGTTCATGTTTAAGTATCACTTACCAAAGAATTTTTATCCTCATAATAAAAATTAATAATTCTATATTTTCATATAAAAATAGATTTGTTAAAAAAAATAATGGGTATAGTCCCTTTCGTGGCAACGCCTCTTGATGGGCGTTTCGTCGTATTTTCTCAGTAGCTTTCCTCTATTTCTAGACCCTGTTGGGGACTCTAACCCTGCGGGGCATTCACCTAACCCAACTTAACATAACCTAAAATAACTTACAAAAACTAATATGAATATAAGACGAAACGCCCCATAAAAAGGCGATGCCACGAAAGGAACTATACCCAAATAATGTTAATATATGTAGTTATGTTAAAAATTAGCCGATTCCAAAGAAATGAAAATCATAATTAAAACACCCTCTTAACAATTTGATATTGTAATATTTGGATATAAAATTGTAATTGGGTGACTGTAAAATTTACTGTGATGATTTTACTGTGTCAAGTTAGTTTTCAATATAATCTTTCTATCATGTACGTAATTTGTAAATAAATTTAGATTTTTAATATTTGTAGTTTTTTTAATACTTATATGAAAGTGACATGATGCGCGCGTGTGTCTGTCTATACCGAAGGATCTCACTAATCTCTGAAACGATATGCCCACCTTTACAATATAGCTTAGGTACCACAATCAAACCCCCCCCCAAAAAAAAAAAATTTTTTTAGGTTAAAATTAAAATATATGGCGGAGGGGGGGGGGTTTAACTTCCTTCTCCCTTATCTGAAGTTCCCCCAGTTAAAAAGTTACATTTGCCATAAGGGTGCGTGTTTTTTTACATTAGGTTTTCTATTTTTTCATTCTGTACTAGTTGCTTTGCCACACATAAAGGTACACTTGAAATAAGAACGTTTCGCATAAAGATATATTTGGCACCAACCAATCAAAATTCAATAGAATATCAAAAAATTACCAGAGGCGTTAAACATATGCATATCTTCAATATCCTCCATCCTACCATTTTCTTATTAGAATCACTCTTTCTATGTAAGTAAGCATGAATGAGAGACTAACAGACCATGTTTCTAATCAACTAAAGCAATGTCCATGGGTCCAGATTTATAGATATCATAACAGTACAAAGGATAATAAAATATTCTTCTATTTCTTACTAGAACATTATTTTTTATCATATAAGAAGGTATGAATGCCATACTAAAAGACCATGTTTCTAATCAACTAAACCTATATTGGTGGGTCTAGATTTATAGACATCATAACAGTACAAAGGATAATAAAACTGTTCTACCATTTCCTTACTAAAACCTTTTTTTTTTAATAAATAAGAAGGTATGAATGACAGACTAACAGAACATGTTTCTAATCAACTAAAGCTGTGTTCATGGGTCCAGATTTATAGATATCATAACAGTACAAAGGACAATAAAAAATATTCTTCTATTTCCTTACTAAAACTTTTTAAAGTAATATAAGAATGTATGAATGCCAGACTGACAAAAATGTTTCTAATCAACTAAAGCTATGTTCATGGCTCCAGATTTATAGACATCATAACAGTACAAAGGATAATAAAAATGTTCTTCTATTTCCTTATTATAACCTCCTTTTTATCATATAAGAATGTATGAATGACAGACTAACAGACCATGTTTCTAATAAACTAAAGCAATGTTCATGGGTCCAGATTTAAAGACATCTTAACAGAACAAAGGACAATAAAAATATTCTTCTTTTTTCTTATTGAAACCTCCTTTCTTTAATAATATAAGAAGAATGCCAGACTAACAGACCATGTTTCTAATCAACTAAACCTATGTTCGTGTGTCCAGATTTATAAACATCATAACAGTCCAAGAACAATAAAAATATTCTTTTATTTCCTTATTAAAACCTCCTTTTTTATGTAATATAAGACGTTATGAATGCCAGACTAACAGACCATGTTTCTAATCAACTAAAGCAATGTTCATGGGTCCAGATTTATAGACATCATAACAGTACAAAGGATAATAAAACTATTCTACCATACAAAATTCAGGGCTAATAGAGAATAGCATTTAAAACTATTTTTTAAAGTAAAGTTTTATCAATAACGAATAGTTCTCAACATAATTTAGGAATGATAGATCATGTCCAAATTTAGCATGAGGATTTCTGTAAAAATAAGGATTCAATCTAAAACAATTAAGTCGTGTTTTTTTTTATGTTTGAAACAAAAGTTTTTTGATAAAATTGTTCTATACCTACTTATTTTTAAAGTTTGACTTTTAGATTGTAGCATCTCTTTAACTACGTCTTAAAATGTAAATAAGCACATGTCAAACATATTTTTTTGGTGAAATAAAGTAATCTTTATTCAAAATTAAGAAGACCCTATCAAAAAAAGTTCTAATAACTATTATCCCCCACCCTTATTTTGAAATAATTTCAACATAAATAGAGGGGGGGGGTGTAGTTTTCCGTTTGTTTAGTTATTACATTAGGTCAGGTAAGGTTATTTTGGTTACTGGGTAGCCCCGCAGGGTTAGGTCAACGCAAAAAAAGTACACTTTCCCCTTAATTTAAGTTATTTTTAAAAATAAGTGGGGAAATGCCTTGGCCCAAAACTAGGAATTCATTACAATGCACAGTTAGGAGACTTTTAGACAAATACATGCAATCAAAGGGTTGGTTGTCTGAAGGGCATTTGCCATATAGTCATGCACCGCAATTAATCAGAAAGAAAGACAATGTACATTTTATTTTATGGTATTACAAATACATTTTATTTCTGTGAGAAAAAAGAATCAAATATTATATTAGCAAAACTTGTCTTACATAAGTACATTTTTATACAATTCATACATTATTCTACCACGAATAAGTCAAAAAAAAATTGGTTTCATAAAAAGGCAGAGTTCAAATACCTACATTCATTAGGAATTAAGCTTAAGATCTCAATGAATACTGGCAAACAAAATTTAGAAGAAATAAATAAATTAACTACAATACAGTCAAACATAACCAAATAATTAATTTCTTTCATTATTCTCAATTTTCTTCTTCGTTGCAAAATTCATCCTAAAAAAAAAATTTATTAAGATTTTTAAAAATGCGGGAAATATAACTTTCAAGAACGAATCTAGAATATCCAATTTGTTTTGTTTTCATCATTTTTATCTAATTTACCTTATTAACGAACATCGTAAGAATGAATGTAGTAGAATTTACGTGGATATTACGACAGCTGAAAAGTTGTCGTCAATTTAGGTTGCTAACATGGTATCGTTTAATGGTCAGTTCGTTCATTAAGTAGGAAGGGAGGGAATGGGGTAAAGAGGGTGGAAAGGGGGGGGGGTCATTATAGCTAGCTACAAGTTTCACTTTATTTGAGTACATAATAATCTGGTATAAGATCCAATTAATAATAAATCCAAAAGCGTAAGTTAAATAGAAGCTGAGCTTCTAATATTCTAAGGAGCGATGACAAAGTTTGAAATACTTTGAATGTGTTTATCCATAAAATAATGCAAAAACACAAAGTGCATTGTCGTTTGCAGATATAGGAAAATGTAAATAAATATATGTTTATTCTTAGGAAAAGTTTAAATTTTCTTCTTCTTTAAATTGATATGACAAACCAGATGGAACAAATTTAAATCAAATTCTTAAAATCTAAACAAAAAAGTTTGAATACAGCAAATTAGAGCCAAATTACTACAATATTCTTTAAGGATATACAGATTAGACAGTCAAAAGTTTAGAGACCGCCATATTTAGAGTTAATTGTCAAGAAAGTAGAGTTAATTGTCAAGAAAGTAATCAATATACTTAAAATAATATTTATTAAAACAAGTAACGACAAGTGATGTTTTTTAAAGGTTAAAAATAAGAGTTGGATGATATAATTTTTAGCTGCCTATTATGTTTCCAAATGTTGTAAATGTGTCCTCTTTCAAAAAGCATTAAGGTCTCACAAAAACATTTTAGGAAGGCTGTTTCCTAATGATCTTGAAAACGACAGTCTATAAAAAAATTTATGGCAGAAGATATATATGAAGATTCTTTGAAATTGTTACTTTCCCTTAAACCTATATTAGAATCATTATACCTGAAATTAACCTATTAAAATAACAATGTCGTAACATAAACAAAATACATGATAGTATTAGCTTTTAGAAGCGCAGCTTCTCAGTGACACATTGTGTTAGTCTTTTTTGTTTGAAGCTACAGATATCTGAAAAAAACTTTTCCCAACCAGTTGTAGTTTTCGGGATAGCTTTATAAATATCTTGAGATTGTTTTGAACTACTTTTCTGGCCATCTCCCCCTTCCCCATGAGGATAGGTGCGAAGTAACTGGTTTATGATAATTATATGATTAAGGTTACTCTTTAGATCATAAACCATTCAATAATTGGACAATTGGGATTTGCTTTTCAGGAAGGCTGTAAACTATATAATGAAACTAAAGCGTTTTATATTTGTGCTTACTTTGAAGGTTAATGTCCTTGTTTAAATCAAAACCAATGTACCTGTACATTTTCTGAGATCTTTTCCTCAAGCTTCCTTTTCCTGCTTGGCTTTTCCTTTTTCTCCTTCTGCTCTTTCTGTTCCTCCTCTTTATCACTCTCTTCTTCTAGCTTAGTTTCATCCCTGAGGACAATTGCTTCAGCAGGATTTCGTTTCGCCTCGGGGTTGTAATCTTCAGGTACTGAATCAAGATTTTTTATTACTATATGTTGGCCAAGAAAAAAAATTGGGGGGATTTTTTGTTTTATTGGGGAGGTTTGGGGGTGTCCCACCCCCCCAAAAAATAGCTTAAAACCACCACAGGACCAGTAGATATATTCCCGGAAGAGTAGGATACAATCGGTTTAGTGGTTACCGAGATCTTAAGAGACAGACAGACGGACGGATGGACAGACATCAAGCTTCTTTGTATTATAGATAGAGTAGAAAAATTGATATAATTTGATGGTTAAAATTTGTTTTTGACCCTAATATAATAAGTATAAATATACTAATTAGTGATTTATGTAATATTTCATAACTAAAACTTAGATTCGATATTTAAGTTGATCATTTCATTCAATTTTATCAATAATGCCATTCAACTATCATTTTTATCTTAAAATTCTATAGCTATATATTACTTGTATTAATGAGTGTGAAAGTTAAACAAAATCTTGAATATCTAACACAAGACTCACTCTCTCTTAATTGAATTTATAAGTTTTGATAAAAGTAAAGTTTAACAGACTCTAACTCAGACTCTAGGGTAAACATAGGAGCCAGGGAGATGAGGAAAGAACAGTCTTGTGGACATTTAGATTTACTCAAAAGGACAGGTGTGGTTCATGAAAAAAAAAAGCTCACTGAATCTGCAATGGTTAACCAGATTACTAAGACTATTTTTCTAAAAAATCTTCCAAAATTATACCCAAAAATCTTCAGATATTTATTGGTAGATTTGAACAAAACATTTTTAGATCCGGCTACCCATAACCGATTCAGGTATAGGTAGGCCACCTCTCAGCATGAACAACAGTTTGATTTAAGTATGATTTAACATAGTTAAAGGAAAGGTTTGTTCTGACTTCCGCGGAGACTTCACAGTTTAAAATTATATAAGCAAAATATAGTCATCAATTATGAGAGTTAAAGAAAATAAACAGTAAAAAAATACTTGTTTCTATGAAAACTGATGCCTTTTTTATATGAAAAAATGTAAACCTTTAACATAAAGAAATTATTTCCTGAAACTTACAGTCTAACCAACTTTAATATTAATATACAGCAACATTGCCCTCTAAAATGGCCTAAAATTTATACAAAAAACATCCCAAAAAAAATTTAACTTTCAATTTTAATCCAATGCAGTGTAATTCGTCAAATGGGGAAAAGCGCTTAAATCTAAGTTTTAGAGATATACATTATACATATACATTAATTTTTCCAGGTTGGAAACTTTTTTTCCCAGTATGGCTTCGAAACCGATTAATATCCACTGGATTAGAACCGGTTCTCAGCCATAATGAAAAAGCATGATTAGCATCATATTACAGAAAATTTTCCACGAATACTTAAATAAAAATCATAAAATCAATACCAGTTTTGTGAGCCCCTCAAGGCTAACAAAACTGATTTTGATCTCAGAATTTTCCATTTTAATATCTGCAGAAAGCTGTCTCTATTACAATGTAAATAAATAACACTTGTTCACTTATCCCTGAATCTGTTGAATATTGTATTCTTTCCTGTCTAGCTTTAAATTAACTTCAAAATTTTTATCCTTTTTTCTTAAATATTTAATTAATTTAGCAGATCATTCTGTACAAACAATGAATTATAAATCCTCTCTGTTACCATGTACTAGCAGACAAGAACGTAATCTCCCACAAAAGCACATTTTAAAATAGAAAATATTCAAATTTAAAGCCAAGAGTCGTCTGTATTGAGTATACTATGGAGCATGCCATTTCATAAAGTAAAAAAACGTTTTTTTTTAACTTCAATTTGATTTATTTTTAACCTCAAGTTTCAAAGATAATATTGCCGTAAAAAAAACAAATTAGATTTTTATTTTCCTAATGTCCCAACTCCTTCCCTCAAAGCTGAGCCATTTGATTTACTAAATAGGATTATTCATTTTTAATTATATTCATAATCCAAATTCTTTTATTTCTTATTTGACATCAACAAAATTGTTAACGTACATAAATTACAAAAATAATTCCAGTACATACCTAATGAATATTATTCAGCTTATTTCTCGCATCGTATTATAAACGGCTTTCCGCAGCTATAAAATGTACAATTATAAGATTAAAACCATTTTTTTTTTAGCCAGGAGCAAAGGCTAAAAAAACTGGTTTTAATCTTATGATTGCACATTTTTATATTCGTAGAAAACTGGATATACTACGAATGATGCTAGATATGATTTTTTGTATGTATGAGAACCAGTTCTAATCCACCGGATATTAATCGGTTTCGAATAAATACGAGAAAATATTTTCCAATAAAAATGACATTACACAATAATGCATATACTAAATAAATTGGAAATATTTTAAATTTAGTTGTTCTTAATTTCTAAATTTTAATAGCATAATTTAGCTACGATGTATATGGATATGTTAGTCCTTGCTTTTATTAAGAATCATATTTTTTGATTAACATAGAAATCTAGAAACAAGAACAAATCTATTTTTTGAAGGCAAAGCAATAAAATAGCTGTATATCAAGAACATGCTAAAAGAAAAAGGTCCAATTAGACCATAGTATTATGGGAAGCTATATTATTATTCATGTATTTAAAAAAAAAAAATCAAACATCAGCCGATTTTTTTCAGCCGTCAGTAAGCTAATGCTGTGCGATGAATTTAAACGTCTGTCAATCACTGTTTAATGTACACATATATAACACATTATGGAAGCGAGTTATTGATTAGCTCCTTTTAAATAATAACTAATCCCACGTAATGAAACAAAGGAATTATAAAATGATTAGTAATGAAATATAATAATATAAGGATGATAACATCCATAAAAGTTAAGGTCAATAAAGTCAACAATAAAACGAACATCGTTTATAATGCTAAAAAGAAGGTATAGGTTGTTGTTATGTATAAAAAATGAATAAATAACAACAAAAAGTGTTGATCTATTTACATTTTATCTACCGAGTTGCAAATCTTTCAAAATTATATCTCATTAAAAGAATCTTCTTACTAGGTTTAAGATCGATAAGACGATTTCAACCAATGATTAAATTTGCAACCCTAGCTATCCGTTTTGTACACACCAACAAACCGTAAATTTAGAAAGGAATTCTTAATCATATTTGTAAAAACAGGACTCATCCGCTTAGCTTTACATTAGAAAATGTAATTTTTGAATTAGTATCTAAGAAGATTTTCATAATAAAGAGACTAAAATAAGTATGACAACATTCATAAAAGCAAAGCTCTGAAACGGTAGGAAAAACGAACATTTACACTTGTAGAGTGTCAGAACTTGATAATTAGAATATAGTTGAATAAAAGTCGAAAAAAATTTAAGTAAATTTGCTGGAAAATTGCTTAAATACAGGTTAATGATTAAGGACATACTTACATTTTTGGGAATTCATTATAGAGATGCTTCACTTTTAGCAGTGTACTTTGTTGTCATAGGAATCAGTATTCCAAAAATCAGATCAGTCGGATTATAATATCACATAAAAATTTGTTGTTAAAATAGTTAAAAATCAACATGTTTAAAATGGACGTATGGACATTCTGATAACGATTATAGAGTTGCTACAATTTCTAAATAGTACCTAACTACTACAGAAATCACTATGCAAAGTTTGAAATCGAAAGGACAATTCTAACATGCCTAAATTAACGAAAAAAGCTATCCGTTCCAAATGGACGGACTTACGGACCGACCCTAATTATATAAAAGCTTCGCTTTTAAAAATAATTAAGACTTATAATTAAAACTAAAATTGAAAGGATAAAGATATTAGAGAAAAATACACGAATCGTTTTTATGTTATTGCTGTTTAAAAGCAAATTAAAACATAGAAGAAATAACGGTTTCTATTGTAATTGAAAAATAATATTATTACGGTTTTAGCTAACGACTGTCGCGATTTTATTGTGCTTAAAGGAGAAGCTTAAAGTAGTTTTAGGCAACTATTTCTTGTCTCTATATCAACTGTACCTATTAGGTTGTGCTTTTCAGGAAAGTTTTAACGTGATTCTTGGGTGGTTTTAGGCTATTTTTACAACCATATTGAAAGCTGACACACAGGATACTATTGTCCTTATTTGGCATTGATAGACGTATTTACAATGTTAAAGGCTTCTTAGAGCGAATCTATAGTACAATTCCCTTACCTAAATATTTGTCAGTATCATCATAATCTTCCCAGTTAATGGTATGTTCTGCGTCTTCCTCACTCGATGCTTCACTTTCAACAACCTTAATTGACAAATGGCATTACCAACTAAACATTAGATTAGCTAGCTGTAGTGTAGATGCGTTACTAAAAACAGTTAAATTGTAGCATAACAATATATTTTTGGATTGGATGAAGTTGTTTATGTGCAAGGGGGTTAAAAGAAGAGCTAAAAAGGTTTTCAATCAAAATCACCAATAACCTTACAGCACTTTAGAAAACTCTTGGTTGCGCCACTAGTATCTAAAGGATGCTCTGTATACGTATGGCATTGATATCAATTGTCGAAATCCATCCCGGGACCTGTGTGAAGCTTCTCTAAAATTGAATTTAATTGGATCAGCAATTAACCAAGATCTTAACGGACAAAAAACTTTACTACTATATATAATAGGGGTATGATTCATTGATTATATTCAAATATCTTCAAATTTTCTAAATCATTAAATTAGAATTAATTTCAAAGATCTCATTAAAATATGAGAGAAAGAGGAATATATTGATTACTTTACTAAAGTCAAGGCTACATTAAATTATAAAAATTAGAAAAACAGATTTTCGCACAATCATAAGGAACAGAAGCATATCGGGACATAATCTAAAACAGTTATAAAACTGTATTTTAAGTTTGATGTAGAATTAATCTATTGCATTGTTTGTTTCTTATTTATTGCATTATCTTGTTTAATAAAAACAAGATTTTTTTCATATAAAACACTTGCCGTTTTGGAATTAAAAAAAACATTGCTTTCCTTTTCTTCTATATAGACATACAAACCTCATTAATACGAACTCTATTCTGATATCTTATAGACATACCCACACCACATGTATTATACTAATTTGGCAGATTTGGATTATCAAAATAAGGGACTGGCATGACAAAAGAAATATAAAGACAAATATTTTGGAGACCATTGTTTTTGACAGCGTTCCGGATCCGCATTGATTGTATGCGGATCCATATCCTCCAAATTTGGTCAGTGCGGATCCGGATCCGGTTCCGGAAACTTGACAATAAAAATACCAGGGGTATATGAAAAGAGAAGGGGAGATTATATACAATGTGAGAGAGAAGAGTGTGGGAGTGAATCAGCTGATCTTAACACGGTTACCAGATAT
>LS057062.1:0-11377 GCA_900241095.1 Acartia tonsa
CTGGAAATTGTTTTGAAGCCAAAAAACAAGGGTGACAACATTAATAATCATAGAAGTCTGGCAATCGCTGTTCCTTATGGAGTTATACTTAAGTGACAGACAGATGGACAAAGTTGTAGAATAGATGTTCAATGGCGTGGGGAATCTTCGCAAAACATTTTGATACTTATTCAATATTTACTACGATTTGATAATGAATTTTTTAGTGTGGCACAGAACAGGTGTTAATTTAGCGGCAATTAATTTCTACCACCTTTTTAGATTTATAATTTTTTATTTAATTATCAGGGAGTAAGGTAGGGGACAATGGGCAATTAATTCAACTTAAGAGTTTTCGCTGAAAGGCCATGAAATCCAGATTTTTCCAGAAAATTTTAAGAAAACTATAAGAAAAAAATTCTAAGAAAAAAAGCATTCATTTGAAAATTAGGTTACCAGTACATCAAACTGACATAACCATTCTATAATTAAATACTAAAAAATCTCCCTGAAACTCGTTCACCCCATCTTACTAAATTTTAAAACACCACTATATACAAGAATTAAAATTAAGGGTTTTTAGATTGTTTATTACACAAATATCACAATAAAGTTTTTATCTATGAAATGATATTTTCTAGTGGAGAAAATAAAATTGTTAAAACAATCCATCTCATTAGAAATTTTTCTGTCTGCTATATTCAAAACTAACTCAACGAGTTAGCGGCAATGATGCGCTAGTGCCCAACGTCTTTCAGAACCTGCTAGATTCTTGCACTTTCCCTTTTAGCCAGTACCAAAAATCTAAAACTCCTAAAAATTAGATATTTGATCCATTGGCCCCTTTCCTTACTCCCTGTTTAATTATGCGTTACTTAACATACATAATTGTTAATTTTGCTACATTTATACAAAATATAACTTCTTGTATTATATGTATTTATTTAGCAAATTCCCTTATTCTAGAAGTAGAGCCATAATATCCTCCTGAATAACTTTTATTTTTTAAGGTTTTAGGCTATTTCTGCTCTCTTATTGCTTATGTAAACATAGAGTCCCTAGTATTATATATGGAACTTATATTGTAATAAATTCGCAGGGAGAAAATAGAATTCAGGGAGGAATGAGATGTTGGGCTGGTTATTAAATAGGCCCCAAACTTTTTTAATAAAATTTTTTGTTGACTAACAACTTTGGGGACTTTTATTGAATTTTGATAAGTTGGTTCATAAAGTTAAGTGTCAACCAAAAATTGTAATTTATAGAAAGGGGTAAATTTGTGCATCATCATTGGGGATGAACATAACTTTATCGGCCATTGTCTTATCCCTTTATATCCCTGCATAGAATATGCTCTGGCAAAATAAGAGATATAGCCGCATTTTATGTTTTAACAATAGATTGTTAAGACGCAAGTGTAGTATAGTACATGGCAATGTTGTTATCAAAATTACAATATAAACAAGGAGGACAATTTCCAAAGACTATTTTATCAACAATTTAATCGTTTTTGTCATCACTATAAAAGTGACAAAAGCTGCAGTGATCTAAAGGGTTAAGACAATGGCTGATATATTGATATACACATTCACAATGATGATACAAAAACAACCTATTGTAGATTATAACTAGTGGTTGAAACGTTTGGACGCTCAACTTTAGGAACCAAACAATAAAAGATCAGCAAAGTTCCCAAAGGTGTTACGCTACAAATAAGAAAACGCTATAATAAAACTTTTGATACTATTGCAATAAACACTAAACAGTCTTATGTTCCCTTCCTCCCTGTTAATTTGATATAAAAAGTAGAAATCAGATCTAATAATTTTATAGAAGTGCTTTAATTTTCCTATCTATAGAAATGTTTGCATACAACTGTAATACATTAGACAGATGATTTTTTAACAATTAAAATATTCTTTTTTCATATCTATTTACGTCCATGGCTAAACAAATAAAAACAACAACAAAACAAGGATGATTATGACAATAAATAGCGTAGCAATATAAAGTTGAAAAAAGAACAGGAAAGAAAATTTTTACCACCTATTACAAAGTGCTTATTAAAAAGTTATTTAAATTTGAAGAAATATATTTATCCGTAAATTTAGACCGTTATTATATCAGGGAAGGAGGGGTGTTTATTACACTATTCCACAAAGCGAATAGTAGCTTTCGTATTATTCCGTACAATTGTAAGCAAGCTTCCAATCAAATGCGCTTAATAAATCTAACTGTTCTCAAAGTTGACTAAACGCATAGTATAATTAAACGCATATCTAAAAATAGTTTGACATAATCAGCGCATTTGACTGGAATCATAACTTTACGGAATTTTGCGAAAGCTATTATTTCCTTTACATTATAACGATTACTTGTTCGTTGGCTTAACAGTTTTAGGGTCTTTTGTTTAATCTTAATTTGTTGGTTCATTAATTCGAGTGTTTAAATGTTTCAACTATAAAATGTAATCTAAGGAGTAATTTTGTGTATCATCCATTTACATCCATTTATCGGCCATTGTCTCATCCCTTTAGATCCCTTTATTTTATCCAACTTACTTCAGCAAAATTATGGACGTGCAGACATAATACTTCAAAAGAGAAAGCCCTTGCTCCTAACCACTTGTTTTCTGGATTATACATTTTTACTTATAAATCTATTATGTAGTTATAGAGTATCTATGTTATTAAAAACAGAAGTACATTATAATTTGGAGGGAGGCTGAAATATATATCTTCTCTTAACATCGATTATTATTTATTTTATCCGTTATATGATGTTAATTTTAATAAACTAGCGGCTGCGCCCTCAGCATCTAGGGGCTCTATATTCAAAGGGATATGGAATTGCGGAAAAATATCCTAGAACCATAACCTTTTTATATAAAAAATACCTAAAACAATCCAAGTACCCATATAAAGCTTCACTGTAAAGGAGGACCATATCGGTTCAGCAATTAAAGATATCCTTCGTTACAAACAAAAAAAAGCTCACTACCTTATATCATAGGATAAAGATAATAATTGTCCGTCTATTAATCCAATAGAAATATAAGAATAGAAGCATATTCTGAACCCTTTTTTCGTCAAATCTAAGGAACATTTCTTGCAGACAAAAGTATTGTTTACTTTCGATTCAAGCTAATTAAAAAATGATAGACTCGCTACTCGATAGTGAGGCAAAATTATTTTTGTAAAAAATCATCCAAAAGCATATTAAAAATCTACAAAAAATTAAACAAAATCATATGTTAATAACCCTTTTAAGATTTTATTTAATTTTTGTAATTTTTTTTATTCGGTTTTGGAAAATTTTTCACAAAAATAATTTTGCCTCACATTTAAGACGAAATTTTTGTGCAATAAATTCTGATTCTGCAAAGCTTTCTACTAAGAAAATATACTGTTTACAGCTGACTTTGATCTATGTATGAAATGAAAAAAACATGCGTTTTTCGACCAATGAACCAACCAATGAAATTAATTGTATGTACCGATGCGATTCTCCTCCTGGCTCAATCAGACATTACCTCTCTTTCTTAGTACCTTTATTATTTTTATTATTAATCCTAATATTGTTTTCTAATTGGTATGTTACCTGGTACCATCTAATATATAATCACCCCAAAACAGTAATTTAGTAAAGGGGGTGGATGTGGTGTATCGTTATTCTAGCCCGCTGCGAGTACTGAATTATCAGAGTATATAAAAATCTGGTATAACGATTCCATTACCGACCCCCTCCATACTTCTTTATAAGCGTGTAATTTTTTTTAAAGTGAAACTTTTCTATAATTAAAAGCGAAGCTTTTCTATAATTAGGGTAGGTCCGTCCGTCCGTCACAGAGAATTAGCTCTTTTTGTTAATTTTAACAGGTTAGAATTGTCCTATCGATTCAAAACTGTCCGTATGTACATTTTAAACATGTCGATTTTTACCTTTTTTGACAAAAAATTTGGAGATGTTAAAATTATCCAATTCTTCTGATTTTTGGAAAACTAATTCCTATTACAACAAGGTACAATGTTATAAGCGAAGCGTCTATATAAACAAGTCCAGAAAATGTAAGTATGTCCTTAAACAGTATCATCTATTTATGCAGTTTTGCAACAAGTTTACTTACAATATTGTTTTACTGATGCATTTATATTCTGCTAAATCAGTTCTGACAATCTACAAGTGTTATTTTTCGTTTGTCCTTTCATTTCAGAGCTTCGCTTTTATGGATGTTGTCATCCTTGTTAAAGATAGTAATATGCACTTCTATGTAAATGCCGTCTTATCAGTAAAAAGTATGTACTTTTTCATAACCTAGTGATGATTATAATAGAAATGCATAATTTTAATTATTATCAAACTTAATTATAAATATTGCATTAAAAATAAATTAAAGAATAGATGTATAACCAGGCAACTACCTGGCCTCTGGGACCTTTTTCGTCTACTGGCAAACTGCTTTCTGCTCCTTTGAAGCGAATTTGCTGTGTTAATTATATAGACGACGCTATTGGCTGATATTCAAAGACACAATTGAAAGTCGGCACAAATTAAAAGTCAGCTGACATTACGAAATACTGTTTTGAACTTACTCAGTTGTTGATTACAGATGCTTTTCGCGCTGCTAGAAAAAAAGTGGTAATAGCTGACATATTATCATTATGAACATGTTGATTTAACAAAAACACAACATTTTTACATATTGATGTCTTCAGTGTACTTAAAAAATGAATGCATTCAGCTGTTCACTAATTATGACTCTTTACCAGGGAGGGAAGGGACATTGGGATATTTATTATAAAAGTCCCCAAATTTTATAATAAGATTTTCTTATTCATTAGTTCAATAACTTTGGGGACTTTGTTTAATTTGATTGGTTGGTTTATTAAGTTGAGTGTCCAAACGTTACAACCACTATTTGTAATCTACAGAAGGGGAAAAAATGTGTAAAATTATTGTGAATGTACATCAATTTATCGACCATTGTCTTATCCCTTTAGATCCCTGACTCTTTACTCTTATCAAAGAGGGGAAATGATAATGGAAGGTTATAAATTGATTTCAAATCCATGCAGAAAAAGTAATTAAAAAGTAATTAACAGTATGCTCATATAATTAAATGTATGAATACATATGTTTAACCCAGACAATTACCTGGCCCAAGTGATGGGGACCCTATACGTCTGCTAACAAATTGCTTTCTGATTAATAGCTACTTGGCTGTGTTAATATATTCAAAGACCCAATTGAAAGTCAATAAAGTTCCCCAACTTGTGGGTAAAGTTACACATAGCTCGTGTCCCCTCTATTCTTTTACTTTAATCCCAAGTTGATATAATAACAAAATTTTTTCAATACAAAAAGTGAGAAATACTTTTTGTGAACATAAAACATATTTTAATTGTGTAAACCTCCCCTCTCCTGTTTTAGTTTGTGTAACTGGGCTTTGAAAAAGCTTTGAAAACGTCAGCTTTGCATAATGTTGACCCACAAACACTATTATATAGTGTTTGACATTGAACTTGACTTGTCAAACTGGGTTTTAACTATAGGGTGTGTTTTCACTTCCGCATATGTGCTTTTTAATTACAAAAAGACACAATTAATTAATAGCAAAGCATAGGGACTCTTTGTGCTGTTCTGATATACCTAAAGTAGTAAGGTTAACTTGTTTGTAACATAAGATTTTAATAACTACTGAGCTAATGATTGAGAGAACTTCATTTTAGAGAAGCTTTATATATATATGCCCAGTGATGGGTTTAATCTACTTTTGGGGTGTTTCTAGGCTATTTTTATTCCCTTCTCTACCCCACAGATCCCCTAGAAGCTGAGGGCGCATCCGTTAGTGTATTTCAATGAAATGAGAGAAACTTCAACAATATTTTTTATAAAAAATATCTCCATGTTATGACACACATCTATTTTGAGAGTTAAAAATGTTTTTTAAGATTTTGTAACTTTTTCAGGGAATGAGGGGACATTGGACTGTATTCATTCTAGTTTCCAAAGTTTGTTATTCGTTGGCTTAAAAACTTTGGGAACTTCATGGGGTAGTACAGAGTGGCAGTGTCTATGTTTTTCTACTATTAATTTAATCTGCATAAGTTTAAACACAATTAATGTTCAACGATCTAAAAGCATGAAAAACTGAAAGAAAATTTTTTTTTTTGACAGAAGTCTCTTTGTTATTTTTCATAAAAATCTTGTTGAATTGATATTGCTGCGCTACTTATAAATAGACCTTATTAAAAGGAAGCTTTTCTAATATCTATAATTAGAGTCGGTCCGTTATGACAACAATTTTTCATGTGATACATTAATATATGCATCTGTTTTTAGAATACAAATTTATAGGACAACATAATACAATTTTATAAGCGAAGCATCCCTACAATTAGGTCCTAAAAATGTAAGTATGTCCTTAAATAGTGGATTAAACAGTATCCACTATTTAAGAAGTTTTGCAACAAATTTACTTTTATTTTATTTTATACTTATGCATTAATATTTTGTTTATTCAGCTCTGACATTCTACAAGTTATATGTTTGTTTGTCGTACCGTTTACGAGCTTCGCTTTTATGGATGTTGTAAGATCCTTGTTTTATTTAAAAATACTTACTATAAAACTATTATGCTTTGTTTTTTTCACAAGATGTTGTCAGTTAGGAAAAAAAGTTAGGAAAAAAGACAGTTTATGTACTGTTTGATAATCTTTTTCAATGTGATGTTTTTTCAGCACTAATTTAAATTTCACTACTTTATATTCATTTCAGATTATATATATACATATTCATGAATATATGTCACACAACAATTTCTGTTTCTATGTAAAGTATTCAACAACAGTTGATAATGTTGTTGTTGTATTAACTTTCACTGTTGTTGTACTCTGTTGTGTATATGTCCATATGCAATTTCTCTTCTCCACACCACTTTCCCAGTTTTCATGTGCAAAATACTAATTTGCAAACAAACACACACAAACAAAACACACCCACACACACACAGGCGCGCAAACATGTATTTTACAGGCTGTTTTATATTAGTGGATGCTCTGCTAAAGAGAATGGGGGGGTTATGAAAAACAGGAATGGGAGAGAAAAATTGCACTCACTTTCACTCTTGTTTCTCTAGTTTTTTTTCTAAATGGCAAATATGGCTTTCACTGGCTGTAGAGCCTGTAGCGTTCTCCTATGCGACTGAGAAGTGCAAAAATGCATCTTCCCCCCTTTTTTTAGCCACCATTTTTGCACACACAGCCTATGCAGGAAACCTTCCTAGAATTTCTCATGTTTTTCACCCCACCCATCCTCACTCCCCACCTCATTATTTTCTCCCATTAAAATATCCCTCTCTGCCCCTTTGATTTCTCCTTTGATGAAAATATCTCCTTTGTTGTCTCCTTCCCCTATGCAACACAAAACAGCAGCATTGCAAAATTTTGCAATAAAATTGAGCAACAAAAGTGTGTGCGTGTGTGTGTGTGGGCACTAGTCACTCATCAGAAAAAGGGGAAATGGTTAGTCATGGGGAAAGAATAAAGAAGCAAAAAAATGGAAGGTCCAAAGCGCAGCTGTCTAGCAGCTTCAGAAGTATCAACAACAAGGGGAAAGAGAAGTTTTTGGGGAAGAAACGAAAACAGGGCGTAATTTGCAATATTAAGCAAATACTTCAAAATACTACATAGATTGAAAGTATTTTTTTATCACAAGAAAATATTATTAAAAATAAAATTTCTAAAATCTTCTTAATAGATGGTTTTTAAACCTTTCTTGACTTATCCTTTTTAAAACTAAAATTTTAAATGGGAGGATTGTTCCCCCCCCATCCTTCCTACTCAAGTTTCCCTAAAGGCCTCCAGAGCATAGATAATGCTACTTATATAACAGACTGTTATGGTTCTCCTTTACACTGAAGTGTTCTATGGGTCCAGGCGTGGTTAATAAATATTTTGCAATACAATACCCTAAACCCTTCCAAGAGAATTTGCATCTGGAAAAATATGACCTCCCCAAAAAAATTTTCTCTTTTTTTGTAAAACTAAAATGGAAATTAAGGGTCCAATTACCACTCTTCTTTCAGTGCCTCTTGAGGCCTGTAGAGGGTAAATTATTGTCAAAAAATAAGATAAATTTTCAAGGGCTAAAGAAAAGTTTATTATTTTAAGTTATATGTACAAGTTTTTTTTTCTTTAATCTGATTAGTTTATCCTTTATGAAAAAAACAAATCTTATGAAAAAAAAACATATGTTTTTCCCTAAATTCAATAAATAGAGCTGCAAGGAAAATTGGCGTAGAGGATTATTTTTTTCGAATCTAAAATAAAACTTAATAAAATAAAATAATTTTTTTCTAACAGTCAAAAAATATATTTTTTGCCAAATCAATTCTATACAAACAGACAAAATTACGGAAAAATTTATGAAAAGAGACGTTATGTTTTGAAATATTATACTTAGGACTAAAATTGACTTTGCAATTTATTCAGACATAATAATAGAGGATTATTTCTCTATAAACTAAAATAAAACTTAATCTGTATAAAAATAATTTCTTTCTAACTGGATATATTGCTTTTTAATAGAGTCAAAAGATATATTTTTTTAGTCAAATCCATCAGACGGTTTGTTTTGAAATATTATTCTTATGACTAAAAGTGAGTTTGCAATTTATTCAGACAAAAAAATAATTATGAGGAATAAAACATTTGTCTGTGATTAATTTTGAGTAAACAAATATTTTGTATATTTTAGTTCTGGAGAAAAGCAGAAAGAGATTGGGGGACATTGGATCAAACATTTCACTAGAATCCAAAGTTTTATTATTGTTGAATACCAATTTTATTGCTTTTTTACAATAAAGAATTAAATTTAAAATATATGACCATTACTTTACATAAAGAAATAATCCCATCTATAAGCATCTTGTAGATATTAGTTCTGGTTACAGGTTTTTTTTTTTTTGTTATTTCATTTTTCTAAAGCTTTTCTGTAGTACATGTTATTCATTAAAATGGGACACATGCCATACTTGACAAGATGAGGTAAAAAAGAAAAGCTCTAATGAGACAGTGTGTCAAGTCATATTGAGCTTGAACCAACCCCAGTAGAAAAAAGTGTGTCATCTAACTCCATAACTACCAAGATATAAACCCTAAAAGAACTGAAGATACACAGTCAATCAATCAATCAAGTTATGATCTCAATAGTAAGAGTAGAGAGAATGCTGGGCCATCAAACGGTGGCAATCATTACCGCACCTAGAATAGACACTCAGTCAATTAAAGTCCAATATTATAGTTTGTTGTTAAATTGGTGGCCCTTGTAAAATACAACAAAGATTTTCGAGTATTGCTTCGAAACTGATTAATGTCCGATGGATCAGAACTGGCTCTAAGCAAGAATATTTATAGCAACATATTATATCCAGTTTTCTACGAATATGAAAATTTACAATCATAAGATTAAAACCATTATTTTTAGACCCGAGACCATAATATGATGCGATAAATAACCATTCTCTATCTCAGCTACCCTCTGATACGCTCATGAGACTTTTATCTATCTATCTATCAATTTGTACTGGAATCAAGTGAAAGCAGTCTTGCGCGGCGACGCACTTCCACCTCCTCCCCCCCCCCTTTTTTTATTCCCCCCTTATCACCTAAAACATCACTTTCCCTCTCTTTTTGCATGCAATGCAGCCCTTTCTCTTTCATTTAAGTGCAATGGGACCCGGCTTTCATTTTCTTCCATCTCTTGCAATCATTCCCTTGCTCCCTCTCTCTCCATCCTTATCTTCTCTCTCTCTCTCTCTCTCTCTCTCTCTCTCTCTTTCTTTCTTTCTCTCTCTATCTCTCTCTTTCTCTATATCTCTCTCTTTCTAATTCTCAATGGATGTTATGAGTAAAAATTTTCGGGAGGGCAATCTGATTCTCTCCACAGGGATCTAAAGGGATAAGCCAATACATTTATGTTCAATGTTCATGCCCAAAAAAGGATACACAACAATTACTCTTTTTCGAGATTACAATTAGTGGTTGAATACTCAACTTAATGAACCAGCAAATCAAAATTCAATAAGTCCCCAAAATTGTTAAGCCCGAGTAAGAAAACTTTATTACAAAACTTTGTGGACTAGTGTAATAAACATCCCAATCATTAACATTATTGTTCTAAAGAAACAGATATATCATTTGCCATTCTGTTACTAAAAACAAAAAATTAACATTTCTAATTGTCTGAAGATAAATTCTGTAAACATCAGTAGAATCAAAAGTTTTGATACTACTGATTACCATTTATTGACTTAAAAACCTTAGGTACTTTTATTGAATTTTGATTGGTTGGTTCCAAACTAGTAGTTTCCAACCAAATATATTAATCTCTTGAATTGGTAGTTTTGTTTATTTTCATTGTAGGTGTACACCATTTATTGTGTTCATTGTCTTATCCCTTTGATCCTTGGGAGAACAATGATTTTAATTTTTTTACATAAGTTAAAAATTTGATCCTTGTCTCTTGTCCCTGAGGTGAACTCAATGTTGTGTTGGCCTTTTATATTTCCAATAATGATACATATAATTACCCATTCTGTAGATTACAAATAGTGATTTAAACATTTGGACACTCAACCTAATAAACCAACCAATCAAAATTCAATAAAAGTCCTCAAAGTTTTTAAACTCAATTGTGTTAAAAATTTAATTCCAGTCTCTATATCCCTGAAGTGAACTCAATGTTGTGTTGGCCTTTTATATTTCCAATGATGATAAATATAATTATCCTTTCTGTAGATTACAATTAGTGATTGAAACATTTGGACACTCAACCTAATAAACCAACCAATCAAAATTCAATAAAAGTTCTAAAAGTTTTTAAACTCAATTGTGTTAAAAATTTAATCCCAGTCTCAATATTCCTGAAGTGGACTGAATTGTGTTGTGTTGGCCTTTTCTAGAAACTCATCAATACCCGCCACCACCATGCTGAATCAGGGAGAGAGGGGACATTGGCCTGTTTATTACACTAGTCCCCAAAGTTTTATAATAAGGTTTTCTTATTCGTTTGCTCACCAACTGTGAGGACTTTTATTGAATTTGATTGGTTGGTTCATTAGGTTCAGTGTCCAAACGGTTGTAATCTATATAAAGGGTAATAATGTTTATCATCATTGGGGATGTGCAACAATTCAATGGCCATTGTCTTATCCCTTAGGATCCCTTATGGTGCATACTCTGAAGATGGTTTCTACACATTTCTGCACTCATTTTTACAGTAAAATTCAACAATAGCTTGCCACAAATTAATCTGTAATTAATTGACTTTATAATTAATTGACTTTATGAACGAATGGAAAAAAAGATGGACACTGGTTGTAGTTTTTTCAGGGATG
>LS057063.1:0-11376 GCA_900241095.1 Acartia tonsa
GCGGGCGCTACCCAAATATTTGACCTTAACACCTAGTGTCAGCCAGTATTAATTAAAATTTCAATATCTTGTGCCATGGTGATTTTGTCCGGTTCTTCGACATTAAGGTAACAACAGATCTATAGTATAGATATAAGTACAGTTAACTATCTCCCCACCCTTCTTTTTCAATGTCCTTTTTCGTCTGCAAGCAAATTGCTTAATATTACTTGGCGGTGTTAATATTCCCGTTACCATTGGTTGATTTTCAAAGACCCAATTGAGATTCTGCACAAGGTCATTGCGATAGACAAATTTAGTTATTTAACTCTTTCTCCCTCTAGTGTTTTACTCTGATAAGGTAACAATAGAATTGTGTATATTATTTACATTATTGGTAGTTCAGTCTGTCCGTACTTCTGTATTTCAATCCGTTATAACATCATTTACGTTTCATCAAATCTTGCTTAATCTAATGCATGATTATATGATTATATGGTCAAACGCCTTTCAGAAAAATAACCCTAAAATTGCTCAACGTTTGTCTGGAAGTCCTAACTGCGCATGGTTATGAGCTGTTTTGGGCCAAGGCATTCCCCGTACTCTAACACAATATTAGGCCAAGATTCGAACCAACACTGCAGATTTATAATAGACATTTACAAACTCGACACATCTCTTTTTTTTCTATTTGTCATTAAAACTTTTATTGTTGCTGTGCTATTTATGAACCTAATTTTCCTTAATGTGATGTTATATTTTAAATTATCATGACAAAGGAACCAGTATGTAATATTTGCAGAATATATTTCAATATAATTGTGAGTTATCACTGCATTACTAATAATTTTAATAAGTATAGGTGAGTAGTAATATATGCTTCTGTCATATATATGTTATCCAGGGAGGGAGGGGTCATTGGACTATAAACTATATTGTACCCAAACAAGTTCTCTCATTTGTTGGCTTAAAAACTTTAAAACTTTTTTCACATGATTGGTTGGTTCATTTTCAAATATTCTTAATGATGATAAACAAAATAACCAATTCTGTGATTATAAATATACATGTTGGAAAGATAAAATATTTTAAATCCAGACAATCAAGTTCAATAAAAGAGAACAAGTATTTGAGCCAAAGAATAAGAAAATATTGTTTAAAAACTTTGGGTACCAGTGTAATTTACAATTCTTTTTTCCCTTCCTCCCCCTGGCCGAACTTACTAAAATGAGTTTGATAATAACTGTTTATTATTTACAGAATACATAAATTTAATTGTAACTTATCACCACTGTAATTACTATAATACATGTTTATAGGCTCGTGCTAAGGGTTTTGCCAAGGGGATGCATAAGAAGTAGCTTAATAAATTCTTATTCTTATTACAACCCAGGGATTTAAAGGGATAAGACAATGGGCGATAGATTGATGTACATTCTAATGATGTCAAATTAAATTACTCCATCTGTAAATTCAAATCCAAGATTGAAAAATATATAAACTACTTGTATCGAACCAAGAAATCAAAAATCAAGAAAAGTACCCAAAGTTTTTCATCTAAATGTAAGATATGGCAAACAAATTGTATGCCAGTGTACTTAAGAGACAAATTTCTCCTCCAGTTTCTTTGATTAACAAGTCTTAAAAGTGCATAGAATTGATTTCAGTCTGTTTCAGTACCAAGGAATTCTTCTATTCTAAAATTTTCAATGTCACGTGCCTGGTATAGCAGTAGTATATGTCTTTAGTTATGAATCGAACCAATCAAATCTATATTTTATTCAATTTTTATACCATACCATTTTTTTATCATAACCCTTTTTAAAAGCGACATATTTCTGTATTTTGGGTCGTTCCATTTAGCCATTTTAAAATTTTCTATTATGTGGTTCTATTATTTTATGTGATATAATCGTTCTATTTCTTAAATTTTGGATTTTTACGGTCATTAGGAATAATAAGCAAAAGTCTATGTAAGGATGTCCATATTAAGCATCCTGTGTTTAAGTAATTTTGAGATAGATTTGTAAGGAATTTTTGTTTACCTTACAAATTAATATTCGGCTTATCAAGTTCTGACATACTACTATTGTTAATGTTCGTTTGTCTGACTTTCTGATTTGCTAAGCTTCACTTTTATGGATGTTGTCATACTTGTTTCTTTCTTTTTATTTCCATCCAACGCGCAACATCAATAAAATCAATGCTGGAGTTAATATAAAAAAAACCCGATTTGAATGCTTTACTAAACATAAGTCTTTTCAATAAATACATAAATAACAAGAACGGTCCTATGCATTGGAAGGAATAGGGAACTTATTTTTATCTAATATTAAGAATTCACATTATTAGTGTTGACTATATGGTATAGGTGACCATGACTGAAATATATACAAAAAGACGTTTTTCGATTGATAAAATGTTTTTTTTTGGCAGTTTACATAATACCTAAAAACATGAAACATATAACTACTTTATTATTAACTGGCGGTAGCGCCCCTAGCATATAGGTGCTGAGTATTCGAAGACGGAGGGAGAGAACAGATACTAGCCTGAAACCATCCTGTGACCTAACAAAGTTTCTCTAAAATGGAGAACTCAATCGGTTTAGTTGTCAGCCAGAACTCAACAGACAAATATAAAAACCTTACTCCTTTATTTACTAGGATAAACATACTTATATAGCAGCTTCACTATCATAAAGCAAAAAAACAAACATCTAAAAAGCTGTCGCACACGGCAAAATAAAGTCATAATTTGCATAGGACTAAATTTTTTACCCAAATCAAATCACTTTTTGCCATGATAAAACATTTTTTGTCCGCCTATAATTCATTTGAATATATTTACTGTATCAAAAGCTTTGTGCCAGCGCCGTTTTTGTGATCTTTTATGCATATATTATTATTCCCCCCTCTAGTTTCTTTTTTTGTTATCTATAACCCTTTGACTATACAAAGATGCTTTTTCCCTTCTGCAATTTTCTGCCTTTTTGTGTATTTTCAATAAAAGTTATTATAAGAATAGTGGCCATAGGTTTATTGTAGTAATGATTAATATAGCAGGCGTAAATATCAGACATTCATATTTGTTTTATTATAAGCATGTGGTTAGTATGTCAGCCAGGACTGCTAATACTTTAGATATAGGATGCGTCTGTACCCACAGGAGAATAGAGGCAATAAGATAGCCTAAAACTATCTTAAGTTTTATAATAAGGCCCAAAACAACCCCGGTACCTATGTGAAGCTTTCCCGAAAAAGTTAATTCAGTCTGCTCAGTGGTTAGATAAATCTTAAAATACTTAAATACTTTTAGAAATTCTACCTAAATTATTCAAATAGTATTTTGAAAAAATGCTTTCCTGGTTTTGACAACTAATTTAATTTCAACTTTTGTGATTTTACTTGAACACTTAAAACTGTAGTCCCGTGCTCTAGTAGTTTTTGCTTATTATCGATGCTTTCATATGTATTTTATTTCTGGTTACGCCTAGGTCTATAATCTCATTTACATAACCATTGTTAGCGTCACCATTGCAAAGGGAAACTCAGTTTCTATATTTTATGACGCGCATAAACAGGAAAAGGATTGCGCACCAAGACTTTTAATGGCGCACAAGCTTTTTTTGTAGGCTTCGCTATACCTAAGACTGTAATCCCATTTACAAAACCATTGTTACCGTCACCATTGCAAAACAAAGCTTAGCTTTTTTTTATTTTATACTTCCCTATCAACAGGAAAAGCATTGCACCTAAAGACTTCAATACCGCCCAAATTAAAGGTTTCTCTTTGGCTAGGTATATTTGCCTAAGACTTTAATCTCGTTTACATAAACATTATTGCCTTCACTATGTCAAAAGGAAATATTATGCAATATTTGGAAAGACTAAAGGCTTTCGGTGCCCTGCAAAGCCCTCTGTATATATAGGAATATCCATTTAATATCATTTACATTTTATGATATTTAGGTGATTAATTTTAACTCAAACATATGACCTATTTTGCACATTTCTAACAAAGTCCTTTTATAAAGAATATCATTAATAAAGTTTATTTTGAAATAATTTTCAAAATCTTTACACTTTAAAAAAGAGAATAATCTAAATTAAAATGAAGAATTAAAATAGTGTCCTTTTAATCCATATAAAAATATGGATGTATTATATATAGAATATAGATTTGTTTGATTGTAAAAATTGTAACTGATTTAACTATTTATATTTTAAAATGCCATGGATATCAAAGGATATATTATTTTATAAAAAAGAGTTAGTTCAATTAAAATTTCTAAAAGATTCATTTTAGACCCCAAAAAACATTGTTTAAAATGTGGCTTCTAAAATGTATAATAAAATGCAACATGATTCAGATAAACAATCCTATCATTGTTAAAACTATATCTAAAAGTCATATTCTATTATTATAACATAGCAGCAAAGGGTAACATTTTCTCTATCATTACATGTAAGCAGAAAACTATCCTAAAACCATACAAAAGCTTTAATCTATAAATTAGCCTTAAATATTTTCCCAAAAAAAGAGAACTTAATAAGTTTGGTAGTTTTTGCAATGTTACCCACTAAAATAAGAATAATGTATAATGCGTGATAATGTTTTTTTGGATGATTTATCTAGGGAGATTTGAGCTCAAAACACTAATATCCCTTGTAACTGTGACAAGTCCGTTTCTGTATTTTATTATTATGTAAAAATTCTTTATATAAATTTCAAATAAAGGATTATAGATTAATAGATTTAAATATTTTATGCGTTTTAATTCACATATGGGTTGAATTAAAAAAAATATGGCATTTTTATCAACCAATACATAAAATAACGATCTTACAATTAACGGATATATTTTTTTTAGATTAGAGAGAATCTGGTTATGAATTAGGTTTTAAACATAAGCTGAACATTCTAACACTTTTTCCGGTATAGCTTCGAAACCTATAAATATTAGCTGGATAAGAACCGGTTCTCAGCCATACTGAAAAATCATGATAGCATCGTTTTACAGACAGGTTTCCATGAAATCGAATATTAAAATAAAAGTCATAAAATTAATACCAGTTTTGCTATTATAATTTTCATTTTGATATCCCTGGAAAACTGTCAATAATCCAACTATTAGCACTAAAGCACTTCGGTACTATGTTCTAAAAAGTGTTTAATTAAAAGAATTAATTAGCAAAAATCTTCAGATTTTTAGAAAAAATTTTATTTAAAATTCTTTAACTTAAAATGAGAAATGTGCCTTAACTTTTTAAAGCATATTTTTACTTTAAAATATGCAATAACAAGGCCAGGATAGAAATAATTATTGAAGTGCATCTTAAAACAAATTCTTAAAGTTTAAATTTAAATAAACATAATATTTTTAATTTATTAATTTATAATTTTATCTCTTTACATACGGATAGACGGACAAACTATAGTTATAGAGTAGCTGCACTGTTAAAGAAATTCCGAATTAAAAGTATAATTAGATGCAGAAGAGAAAGGTAAAATTAAAAATAACGTACCTTGGTTCATTAAAGGTTACTATGGGGTCCGCGGTATGGATTGTCGGCCGCAGTCGCAGTTTTAGCGGCGGCAGCGGTTAATCACACACACTTTAAGCGGCTAATTTCTTCTATTACTATGAATAAAAGTGGACTTATCTCCATCCTATTAAATAAAGTAGTAGGTTTTTAGTCTGTATCTTAAATTTCGATAACTATTGAACCAAACGAGTTCTTTATTTTACACAAATTCCTTGGTTGTTTTAGGCTATATTTTGCTTTTCCTGTCACTTTGATTATAGAGCTCCTAGATGCTAGGGGCGCAGCTGCTAGTATTAGATAAACTAGGAAAGTGTTTGTTGTTTGTCCAGTAAAATCTCGCTAACCAATTAATTGTGTTCCCTGTTTTAGGGAAGATTAACTTGTCATTTGGAATGGTTTTAGGCTATTTATTTTTATGCTTAAAGTTTTTGGCTTAGCTTAGAATATTTTTCTATCATCTACCTCTGCCTTCAAATAAATAACCACACAATTCTAGATCCTTTGACTTTGGTCTGGACGTCCTAACTGTTCATGCTAATCAGTTGTATCTTTAACGTCTGTAGTAAAATGCAGTGCCGCCCAGACTCGAGCCCGAAACCTTTTCTTATCTGACCACAACAAAAACTTGCGGATGTCCGTCCTTTAAAGCGGCCAGGACCTAAATTTTTGTTGGAATTTGATCCTGAGGTCTCGGGATTGAATGCTTAAGTCCCATTGAACACCAGGGGACAAGATTAATGATTTTAAATCACGCGACAAGTGATAGGTAATCGAAAATTTTATATAAAAATGTCTTGCATATATAAGAATTCTTGTAATCATAGGTTTCTAGTAGTAATATTACATTTTAGCGATAATGCTGACTTAATATTAGGTAAGATATTTTTGTTATATGTTTTATGTCTGCCATGAAAACTGTTATTTGTTGTTACATTGCAATATTATGTCAAAAAATGTTTAATGATTATTTTAAAGTTGGTATATTTTTCGGTTAGTTAGTAATGTAGGAGTCCCACAAGAGTCAGAAGAAGTACAGAGGGTGACAAGTTACAAGGAATGGTTTACATGTTCTTCTCTGGTTCCAGGTATTACAAAAATATTTTTCTTTTAAAATTTAAAGGAATAGTTCCTCTAACCCTGATTATATTTAAAATATCTGGACAAAAAAGTTAGCAATTAAGAGCGAGTTAAAATCTCAATAATAACTGCAATTGATTTTTTCTTCACATTTTTAGATAACAAGGACAATTGTGTCAATAACGATCACAAGTCGATATTTAACTAATATTGCTTGATTCACTCAGAATACTGAGATAGTTTTAACCCTTTCGATATTTATACATTTCAATGGAAATAAGTTAATAATCTAAATTTCTTATCGACAAGCTGATTTGTGTGATGTTAACGTCGTTGACATGCCCTATATTAAGCCTAAGGCAATAGCTACCATATAGCATTATTGAAATTTTTGCATTAGTATCTTTATCTTACCCTAATTATGGAAAAGCTTTGATTTAAAAATATTTTAGCCGGGTTAAAGAATATCAAGTGCAATTATACCCATGAATAATCAATAACAACCTAAAAATATATTAAAAGGATCATAAATTATTTCTAAGTAATTTTGTCAGGAATATGTGATTAACGTATACCTTTAAATGGAACACCAAAAACAAATATTTTGAAGAGAAAAAACTTGACAGGGGCTCTAACACTATAGGGCCTTTTCCCTTCTTGGTTAAATGAACTTAAAATAGTTATAGAGTAGCTATGCCACTAGAAATAGATTAGCTGAAATAATTATACTCCTCCATTGAATAAAATTATAAAAGGTCGTTAACGAAAATATTTTGCTTTCACTCTGTGAAGTAAAAACAGTAAAAGGAAGAAAAATTAACCAAAATAAATTAATATAATAAAGAGAGAAAAAGTACTTTACTTAAGATTCACAAGAGACAAACAAACTTTTAAAGTAAGTTAGAAATCAGGAACTTTAAAGTTTAATAATATAAAAATTTAGGGTTTTCGACGGATGAATAAACTTTTTTTTGGTATAAATAGTATGGTCAGGTTATATAGATTCCATGCAAGGAGAACAGTATTAATATAATATTAAAAACATTTTCAGAGTTTGTATTTCCATTGGGGGTGAACTGTAATTGAACCCCAAGCAAAAATGTTTTTTCTTGTGTAAAAAATAATCATTCACGTCTTTCGTGAAAATTAGCCTATGTGGTAAAATAGTAGAATGCCTCGGCAAAAACGCAGGCATGAGTCAGAAATTCAAAGGTGTATTTTTTAAGCTAACTCTTTTTTAAAGTGTAATTATATTTGGTCCTTGATTTCATGGCAAATGCTTTCTGACTATTTACAATATGGGTTGTTTTTATCACTCTTATAACATAAGAAAAGTAAGAACCCACTTAAATTCTTTTTTGGGATGAAGGCATAATTTTAAAAAGTAGCTCTGAATGTAAAAATATATATTGACACCCCTGTTATGTAGATATTGAAAAGGGGTAATTAACTTTTAACCCTTGCTGCCACCTTTATTAAATACGTACAACAAAGAAAGCAGTTTTATGACTTTTAAACATGTTTTACATGAATTGAAAACATTTATTTTTAATTAAACCACATCATATCAAGTATAGTGTACATTGATTAAGATATTATAAATGGTAGGAATAATATCAAATCCCATTTTTCACAGAATTTTAGAGTTGGAACTGGGCATGTTTAAAGCTATTTAGCGTTGTTGAGTTTTCAAAGCAGTTTTATTTTGGCTTGAGAAGAAAATGGTTGCTTATATTAGTTTTTGATATAGAAAAGTCCATTACTCCTGTAGGACAACCAAATTATTAAATATATTTTATATCAAAGGCCAGGTTTTACACAAAAATACTGGAAGAAAATTATTTTATCGTCCATTGTCCAATTCTTTTCCATCCTTGTAATTAGTATTCCAAATGAAGGAGGATGTATTTAGCAGAAACAGCGGGTGCGACATTTTTTAAACCATTGTCTGTCGTGTTTTTGTCCCCAAAAAACTCGGAAAAAGATATTTATTCGGAAAGATTATAAAAATTAATCTGGTTAAATGTGGTCTATGTCTGAACTCCTTCATGAATACATGATTGTGTGTTGCGTCTGTTAAAATGTCAGGACATTCCCCCTAACTTTGATTACAAAGCTGTTTTCTGGAAGCCCTGGCAATTCATGGTTATGAGATAAGTCTGTTTAAGTGTTAGGGCATTCCCCCTACACATTTAACTTATGCCATTTCATTTCTTAATTAAGCCTTAACATTGTTTGAAAACTGCCCTTGACTATTTCTGTGTCTTTCTAAAAATTGTTGGCTGTTTAGTCAACTGTTTACGAGATTTTCTTAGACAATCCAATTTCTTTAGTATATTTGCAGATACATGTTCCAGTCCGTGCTCGTGACAAAAAAAACTAGAAACCAAGTTATTAAGTATTCATAAAATATGCATTAATTACCCCCTAGTAACAATGTGTTAATAGCAGGCTGTATTGTACATGCTAATGAATGAGGGGAAAAATATAATTATGAGGTGTTAGTCAGGAATTTTTAGTGCATTTTTTACACAATAGACGGTGGGTTTTAGAACCTTAATATTTAATACAATTACAGTATAACCTATGGCTTATAAGACTGATATTATGGTGTTTTGGTGGGATTTTTAAACAATATTCATAAGAAGGGAAGTTGAGAAGAGGAAGTTTGTTTTGTTTGCATGGAATAATTATCCAAAGAAAGCTTTTGGGGTATTAGATTAGTCATTAACCATCTACTGGCTTAACTGCTAGTTGTTGATGTCTTTAAACCTCGCCCAAAGCAACCTCATAACGTTAAAATAGTTCATAAAACTGCTATGTCAAAAGTATTGGATTAGATTACAGATCAAGGACATTGTACATATAGCAAAATTAGGCCAGGTACTCAAATTTACGGCATTGCCTATACAAGACAACACAAAACGGCAACTTTTTGATGGAATGCCATTTATTCTTAAATTAAGTTGTTCCTCTTCATACGTTTCTTTCTTAATTAAGATTGGCTGAAATTGAGCCAAGACAAACAATCCCCATCTTTCCAACTTGTGGATTCTTTTAAACATGGCTGTATTTCTATACATTATATACATTTGTTTTTCTGTAATCAGCATGTTCTGGTGGCGTGCACAGTTTTTTTTTACCAGGTTTCCTGCGGTACACTGATTTGAACACTTAGGGGGTATATCCTACTCCCTTATTTTTTTCCCAGGGTGTGGATACACCCCACTTCTGCAAGCCTCTGGTTCGACCTCTGTCATATTCTCTAGCACAATATTCTATGAAATTATTATGTCTAGTGGGAAAAGTTGAAATTAATATTTTGCTCACGAATTAGTGAGTAATTATTATCCCCTAATTAAGACCAGTTTTAAACACGTGCTAACAATATTTAAATTGAAGAGGCGTGCACAGTGTTACAATTAGTATTACAACAATTAACACGTATTTTGTGTTATCATTTTAATCAAAAAACATTATCACGTACTTAAAAGATCCCTTCTAAAGTATGATTTAGCACATAAGATTTATTTTTATTTTAGGACGGCAGCTATATTTATAATTGGTTGTCCTTGCAATTGCAATGGTTTTGGAAAACTGCAG
Source organism: Acartia tonsa (assembly GCA_900241095.1). Lineage (NCBI taxonomy): Eukaryota > Metazoa > Arthropoda > Copepoda > Calanoida > Acartiidae > Acartia > Acartia tonsa. The sequence goes on from LS057063.1 coordinate 10,209, forward strand.
TCGAACAAAATTTAACCGCCGCTGATTAAATCTTACTCAACCGCATAAATTTAATATTCGTTAGCTGAGGCGTTTTTGCTTTGAATATTTTAACTATTCGCTAGCTAGCTACCAATTTTTAAAGCAATTGCACATAGAGCTAAGCCATCCAGGGAAATATACATTTACGTACTAAGCTATGTAAATCATTCTTTAATTTGATAAAAAAAATCCTGAAACCTATATGTGATTTTCAGCTTTCGTTGGGGGGGGCAACACATCGTAGAATTGACGACCTTTGATCTGCCCCCCAAGTATTAGTTTAGGTTTATTTCTCTTGTTGTTAATACCTTATTCCTGCTATCATTCTTAAAAGCTAGAGTCGATGCCGCTAGTTTGCATAAAAGAAAGAAAATTTTACAACATGAAAGTGTATAATACGGGTCAGGGGTCAATTCAATTTTACAAAAAAAAAGGTAAAATCCCTTTATTAGTAAGTGGATCTTAATAATTTTGGTTAATACGGGAAAGCTTTTTTCCGCACGGCTATTATAAGTTCATGAATATGGTTTGATTTTACATAACAAACTTTTCTGCATTTATGATGGTTGTGTATAACATTAACCAGATATATAATTCTTGCTTTTTTTTGCTAGTTTGTAGTAGTTATTCGTCCTAATGTGCCCTAACCCTGCGGGGCTATCCAGGTCTCACAGATTTAGCCGAATTGTCGGAGATCTGAAAGGTTAGGAAAATGAAAGATAAATTGATAAACATCCCAAATGATCATAAACAAAATACCTTTTCTAATAATTAAAATCTGTAGTTAAAAGTTTGCTAATTTTAACCAACCCATTAAAAATAAAATCACCCAAAAGATAGAACGTGTTCATACAACTTTTGAGACCAATTCCTGCTAGTTATAGAGTAGCTACACTTTTAAAAATGCAGAGCTTGGTTGCTTCGGCAATTTCAAGGGATGCAGGGATAGGGCACTGGGCGATAAATTGCATTTCCTCCCCCAATATCTTAGCCTTGGGTTAGCTCGTTATTGTTGAAGGAGAAATAATGGGATGTAGATAAATTTATCTGCCATTATCATCTCCCTCTCTGGCAATTTCAATTACCAAATTTAAATAACCAAATTGCTGGGTGAAATTTTAATTCAATTTGAATTTGATTAAACCAT
>LS057064.1:0-11376 GCA_900241095.1 Acartia tonsa
AAAATCCAATTTTACATCCATGAGGGCAATTTTCTTAAAACAATGTTTATCCTGTTAAAATTTAAAATGCATATGCATATTAAAGGCCATTTTCGAGGACGAGAAACTATATTCTAAAGGTTATTTTAACAAGTAGCTACTTCATTTCTATTATATATCCTACGAATAAAATTATATTCCTTTTTTTGGAATTGATTGAAACTTTTAAACAAAAATTAACTTATCCAAACAAAAGTCATATAAACAAACTACCACAAAAATTTTAAGAAAATAGAACGAGCCTCCTTTTTTTCATAAAAAAAATAATATGCATTGTTATTGCAGAACTACTTACAGGTATAATTATTTAAATTATTCGCTTTGCTATTAACTTTCCCAGTTTGCACGTTATTAGCACATATAAAAACACACACATATTTTTAGGTTGCAAAATAAAATTTGGATAGATAATTCTAATTTTTTGAACTGCCAAATAAATTTAGAATTAAGTGGCCTTTATTTGTGGCAAATACAACGTTTTTCTTTTGATACTACACTAAAAAAACATTTTATAGATAGAACTTTAAACATCCCTATTTCAAGATGAATCGATAAGAAAATTGGACAACCCTATATTAATAGAAAAGATATTGTAAAGGGAAATTGAATTTTAGTCTGAGAATATGTGAAAACTTACTGATTGGCTAAGTTGCTCAATTCTAAATCATTTATTTCCTTTTTTCATACATTTTCTGAATATTTTCTATAATAATTCTGTTACTTTTAGGGTAATAATGGAACAAGCTTTTGATGACAGTGTGGAAAGTAAAACTCAATTTTTTCACGTAATTTGTACGACTTGAAATTATTTCGGGCGGGCAAGACGAATATGCCTGTTTTATACGATTCTGACTTACAGAAATCCTAAAACTGACTAAAAAAGTTTTTGATGAAAAATGAGCAACTAAGCAAACTTTTGGTAAAAATACACGAAATATAACATTTTTTCGTCGCCAAGCAATCTAAAAATCTTTATTTTTAATACTTTTTCAGGTTAAGCCTATCTTTTAGCTGCAATTTACTAGACCAAATTAGACTTTAGAATAAATGTTTTTATTTGATTAAAAGTTTTACAATCATTTAATCAGAATCAGGTTACTCTCAGCAGAGATACATGGATAGATAGAATGAGTATAAATAAACGTTTCTATTACCAAAAAATTTGAATTACTTAAATGTCTTAAATACCAAGAGTTTCGCAGGTAAATTAAATATAAAAAATCTTTGAAAAAAACATTTGCCTTCTTTAAGAAACAAGACAGAGTACATTTTATTACAAGAGGAAGAGGAGATTAAAAATTTTATCATCCAAATTACAGAAAGATAGGTAAATGTAAAATATTTTCTTTCTTCATTATTTTTAAACTATATACACTAACGTTTTTTTTCTTCAAGTTCCATTTATCTATCCCTGCATTCGTGGATTACCCTTGCTGCAATAACTTTATAACTGCAATTCTTACTTTTATTGATATTTAGGTATTTACAAGTTTAGGTTTTCTGGTAACTAGGATTAGTAGCGCAGCAATAACAGGCAAATCACTTTTCATTGAAGTGTTACCTTCCAAAACTCATTTCCTTTGTTTGAAAACTACAGAAAACTACAAATCTTGGAATAGTGTTTCTCGTATTTATTCGAATCCGGTTGATATATCCCTGTTGATCTGTATAATTCTATTTATATGTATGTCTTGCAAAGATATTTCAGTGACATTTGACGGATGCCTAACTTTACATGGACAATTTAAACAGAATAACATTTAAAGACAACTATCTTACTTTTTTTTCAGGCAAAGCTTTTCAAATACTAGGATAAATCTGTCGACACTAACGAATAATTGAATTCTGTGAGCTAAACAAATTTTTATTCATCAATCTTATCTTTTATTATGGAAAAAAAGAAGTGATTTTCCTCAAAGTGCCTAGTCGGGCATAGAACCCTCCACCCTTTTTTAAGAAACAAATTTAAATTAAGTGAGGTTTAGTTCTTTATGTGTTCATGTTTTTCTTAAGGTTAGATTATATTTTGTTTGTACGAAGAGTGTATTGGCCCCGCAGACTTAGGGCCCAACGCAGAGGATAGAATAAAGGAAAAAACTACCCGTCGCCTTTTTAAATCTTTTTTATTTAATAAAGTTCCCCCTCCCCCTATTTCTATTTAGGTGCTCGCTAGGCACTTTGAGCTGTGAAAAGCACAAAAATGAGAAAAAATATAAGTTTACGTAGGATAACTATTTTCATACAGAATCATTTTAACGACACACACTTTTATGAATGTTGTCATCCTAGTTCTGAAGACAAATTCATGGGAAAGAAAAGTTCACTTGAAATGACGCATAACAAAAAGAACTCGAGTAGCAAAAGGGGTCTTTAAAAATGTTTATTGACCGCTTTGTTCTTCTTTTTTGTTTGTTTACGTTGCAAATTTAGCGTTTAAAGAAAATTTTTAGACATTTCAAAATGAGATGTCAAAGCCACAATTGCAAAGATATTACTTTCAAAAATTTCTAGTACACTACAGAAAACCTCATTCAAAATTAAAATTTTACATTATACCTATAGGTTTATAGTTTTAAGAAAAAAAACTATTTATTATTCCAAAAGCATAAACATTTAATTTACTTTTAATCTACATAAAATACTAAAAAAACAACTTCCTCTTTCAGTATTTTTTGTCTAATGTTTAACTGGCATGAATAATCAGTTATCGTAATTAAATCTTAACTAAAAGAATAAACCTTCCCCGGCTATTTATGTAGAATATTTTGTAAACATTTTATGAAAAACAATTTCGTTTCTATAAATCTTTTCTTTTCTTACTTAAGAACTCTTTAAATAAATGGATATATGCTCTTCAGAAAAGCTTTACATTAGTCCTTAATAGGTTTTAGGCCCATTTTTATGAAGTAGACCTTTTTAAAGATCCATTTGTCATTTCATAAGTATTTGCCTGACAAATTTTGTCTATTTAATTTTATACCTATTCTTATTAATAATAATAATCATTCTTGACTGGCCATAAAGTTGGAGGCAAAACAGTATTATCATCAATTGTCACATCCCTGTTCCTGGATTTTAACAGAATAGGAATTTGTCCTTGGGTAAAAATTAAAATGATTCTCATTTAATGTGCATATAATGTATAATATAATGCATACATATTTTAATAAAAAGGATATAAACATACACAAGTAGCGGCATAAAGAATTTAGAATAATCATAAATGGACAGGGGAAGTCAGTTATTTGGTAGATGCTATATGGTAAAAGAAAACTTTTATCACATCCTATTGAGCAGTCAAGAAAATCATATTTACACTTAAGCTTTATGGACCGACGGACAAAGTAGAATAGATTATAATTCATTTATATAAAAAAAATTCGAAACCATTCAGCCGTCAATCTTAAATAGCCAGTTTGTAGATCCTATTTTTTTATGGACCAACAGGAAGACTTACAGACATCTTATAGTTGAAGAGTAGTTTCGCTACTAATAATGCATACATGTAAAAATATCACATCAAGATAGTATTTTTAAGTTAAAGCAACCCTATAACTCAGAATGTTGAATAATATAATTAAATATTTTGGAAGTCTTTCTTCCTTTTTATTATTGATAACAATTACTCCACGCTTTATTACAATGTGATGTTAGTTACTGTTAGTACGTTCATTAAAGTTTTGCAAAATTTGGATGTTCCACATTAAACGTTGTAATCCTTGTTGTACCTACCTACAACCCTGTTTTATTATTTTAATTTTATGCTTTGAGTAACGATATAAAGAGTTTCTTTGTTTCATTATTATCAGATAGATATGACAACAATCATTTATGCCTGCAGACAAGGACACATGCTATACAAAGCTTCGGCGTACAGGATAAGTAATCAAAAAATTTTATGGCAAAACAGATACTGAAAAAGGTACAAAAATATGGATATTAATTGGAGACAAACAATACTATTTGTCACAATGATATCAATATTTTATATTTTATTTAACTAAATGCAATAAAAATAATCTATTCCATATCTATGTCTATATTCAAATGAAAAGACTTGCAAATTACTTTAAGAGTTGGGAGTTGGATTATATTCTAGTCCTCTTAAAAATACAACCAAAAGAAAACTTATTTGAGGATTAGAGTCATTGATTGTCAATGTTCCTTTGTCAGTCTGATTGGTTGAGCTTTGCTTTTATGGATGTTGTCAACCTTGTTTTTAAAATGAATACTAAAGAATTATAAAATTACTCACCCGAGTTTTCAACTATCAGCTACACCGTGATATGAACTTGAAAATTAATGTATATCTCACTATGAATTCATTTCTTTACAAGCAGTGCTAACTTTTACTTTCTTTGTAGCAGGCCCTGGCCTTTTATAATTGTCTACAGTGCCATGCTGTTTTTAAATATCCTTTCTACAATAACTATTCACTTTTTCTTTTGTGTTTTAAATTCACTGCTTTTGCGGCCTAGGCTTTAGTATTTTTTTTACCAGCCTTAATTAATCACTATATGTATGGTATATGTATAACTTTTATTTTATCGATTTTCACTATAAATATTCAGTAATTTTTTTTATGATAAAATTTCTTCAATATTTAAGTAGCTGCGTAAAAAAGCAGTTCGTTGAAAAAAAACTTTTTAAAGTTTTTAATTTTTAAATCTTCACTTGTTTAAAATTGAATTTTTGACTGTTTCTCTCTTCTAAAATCAATATTTAGTTTTTAGAAAATCTAATTAAAATCTAAATTGGATAAAACAGAGTGCGAGCGTGTGTGTGTGTGTGTGTGTGTGTGTGTGCGGGCGTGTGAGTGTGTGTGTTAGTGTTGAGCCTTTCAAAATTATCTATTCAATATTTTTGGTATAATATGATTAGTTCACATTTTTCATAGAATTTAATTTTATCAATACACCAGGGCGCGGCAGCCGTTACCAAGATTTATTTAAACAGCTGAACTAGCTAATTTGCCGCCAAATCAGTAAATAATAATAACAGCTGTGATGTGACTTATTTTTTTTTACCGTCTACTTATGTATGTATGGTTTAGAGAAAGATTATTTTAAAAATTTAAAGAAAAATCTTTAGGGCCGTTCTTAAAACCGCAATTTCTTCAAATACGCAGCTGTCTCAGCTTTTATCAGCAGTCCCCACCTAAAATATGCACGGTTGCCAAGCCCCGTTTACATGGTATACTAGCTTCATATTTTAAATTTTAACTTTTCAATTCATGTTTTGTAATTTTTAATTCAATGAAAAATTTAAATAACATTTTCCAATGATTTCATAAAAAAAATTTTGTAATCTAACAGGGTTAGATTTTGCCCCAAATTTTCTGTAAATACATAATAATTTCCTGTAAATTACAGAAAATATACATGTTTGAAAGAAATTAGTTTATCTCCTTAAGTTCTATCCCTGTTTAATAATGAAAATTGTATTTACTCAGCTATTGTGATTTTAATCTAAATCCTAAATAGAAATTTGTATTTATCTGAATTACAAATAAGGTTGGTCAAAATTTCATAAATAAGGAGAACAATTTCTGAAAGAGCGGGATATTTATACTGAAAACAATTTCCCTGGAAAATATTGCCTTTAATTTTATATTGACATACGATCAATCTTTGAATTTAAAGTAACATGTAAATTCTGTCTTTATAACTATACTACATGGTAGATATAGAGTTCTAGTATTAATAGTTAACAAATACAATATCTAGTTAAGTCTTAAGCAAAGTATATCTTGTAGAGGTATATTGACACTATGTCATTTAGAACTTTTTTAATACAATGCAATGTAAGTATTATAAAATTACAATTTAAATTAACAAAATCATTACAAAATTTCTTCTAAAATCTATTTATTTTTATGAATCTATATCCCAAATCTGATGACTGTAATTGAAAATGAGAAAATCAGTTAGAGATTATGTGAAGCGATTATATCATATATGGTTCGGCGATACAAATTAAATCAAAGGGGGGTTAACATATTTAAAATATGTATAACCTAACCCCGGCGGGGAGTCTTAGTTTTTCATGATAAACCCTAAAAGATAGCGTTGACTTTCAACTTTAATGGTTCATTTCGTTTAAATGGTTTTTGTTAAGTTCATTTACAGCTGAAATATAATCCTATGTTATTCATTAATGATTAATATTAGAAACCTATGTCTACAACTTATTACTAATCACCATATGACATTATAAAGTCGATATAATAACACTACAAGGTATAACAGGATAACTCTACAGGAGTGTTAAATTTTGGTAAATCTTGATTGAATATTTTTATATGGTCAACAAATTTAATGTTTATTCTTACACTTAGCTTTGTTAAGCTTGAGTACTAGCATTATATCAACAACAAAAGAATGTCCATTATGCAATCTATGTAGAATTAGATTTTTGAGGCTGTGTGTGCATAATGTTGACGTAAAAAACAGGTAAGTCGCTAATATATCATTTACTTTAAGAAGACATAAATCTATAGAATAAAAGTCAGCATAAGGCTTATAATGGTTAAACGGGCAAGCTTTTAAACTAAGAAAAAGTATCATTTTCTGTAGAAATATATTTTTTTCCTTCTTTAAATGTGCAGTTAGAAATGAAATAAGGTTTGAGTTTACACTGGCTAAAAAGTTGGGAACGAAACAATTTATCTCTTTAGTTTTAATGGAAATTTTATACTTACTTTTTAAAAAACTATATTTTTACTTAGGTTATTTATATAACTTAAAACTTTAATATATTATTATAACTTATTCTCTAAAAACTAAATATAACCTAGAGAAATTTATCCATCACTTAGAAAATCACAAAATTTCGCAGTATATTCCTTTTGCACGGGCAAAGCTCTCTAATACTACTAACAACTACTTTACGAGTCGACAAATATTTCGGAAAGTTATCCTCGTAAAATGTCGGAGAGTTTTAAGAGAAGTTTGTTCGATTTTTGCGCGCTTTGGTCCGGTTAGAGTTGCCATTCCATATGCTCACACACGGAGACACACCCACACTTCTCTAGAATACATTGCACACACACACACACGCTGCACACACATGTACTCATAGCATCCTTCATTCCCCTTCTCAATTTCTCTCTTTCCTTTTTTAAATCCCCCCCCCTCTTCAATTATCTTATTCCCCCCTTTCTGCTTCCCATTTCCTCTATTTCTCTTTATTAATATGTATGTTATTTTTTTTTTATCAGAGATAAAGATAGGTATTCTGTGATATTTCTATAGATTCTATGTTTAATGTGTAATCTGTATTTTTGTGATCTTACATATGTGTGTTTGTTTAAATAAATTTCGGAAACTGTTGAACCTATAGGCTTTCCTTTTTAAAAAGCTTTGTATTAGTCCTTAGTGGTCTAAGATGGGTACTGTACCAAGGGGGAGAAGGTTAAAGTTTACCTAATTATGAGATAAATTATCCCATGAAGATTTAAACCCAAATAAACACAAATATTGTATGATTCACTTTAATTAAAATTACTAAATATATAACATTATATGTAAAATATATTCAAATAAGAAATAATACAAGATTTAAATATGTTAAAATGTAACTAACTTTATCTATCTTAATGACACCTATGTTACAAAAATTAAAAAGACAATCTTTTCTAAGCTTTTTGTCTGTCTATATCAGTATTAATGGGATAAGTCAATTTAATAGAAATGTTCTAATTTATGTAGTATATCTACTATACAAGTTTTATAGCCTGTGTTGATAGTGTTTTCTCTGTATTACTGGTTTAATTAAGTCAATAAATCATTATTTGTATATAATTTGTTCGTTTTTTTAATTATTGCACACAATTGGTCTTTTACCGTAGTTTTAATTTTCCATCATCGAAAGTATCTTTTTTACATTAAATTTGCTGAATATGTCTGCATTTTTGTAATATATTACAATTTAGACTGCTTTTCAGCTCATATTTTAGCTTGTTACGGATAAGCTACAGATAAGCATATTTATTACATTATTATTATTGTTTATTATTCTTTTATCCGTGATGAAAATTCTTTAGTTAAAATAATTACTTGCAACACCCAGCAGCGATAACATTTAAACACAAGCTGATTAACTAAAACAGGGCTCGACACCCGCCTTTAAACACAAGCTGATTATCTAAAACAGGACTCGGCAGCCGCAACTATCATGCTAACATTCAAACACAAGACAGGCATCCGCAGGAATATTTAGTAGTGGTTATAATATTCAAACACAAGCTGATTAAGTAAAACAGGGCATGGCAGCCGAAGCAATATTCAGCAGAGCTAATAGTATTTGAACACAAGTTGATTACCTTAAACTTGGCTTAGTAGCCGCAGCAATATTATGCATTGTTGACATTTTAAAATAAGTTTTCGAAAAAAAAGGCGACCAACTAATTTTTAGAACATTTGCAGCTGACAGAAAGTCTAACTCTACAATAATCAACCCACAAGTGCAGCTAGTCCGCCAAAAAACATACGGCTTCTTATTCCTGAACTAAAGCATAACTGGGCCAAAGCAAAAATAATACAAATATCCAATTTTGTTTGTTTAGGTCATTCAATAGACCTTTCAATAGACCTGCTTATTACAGTTTATTTTCATCATATTGTAAATGAGATGTCAATAATATGAAACATTGTAATAAGAAGTTTTCTTTTTTTGTAAAAAAACCTCTATTTCTTGTCTGTTTACAAGAAAACAGTCTAAAACCTGCATAGAACCAATTCAGGGCTAGCCTGAAACCACAAGCCGGTCTAATTAAATAACACAAACAGTTCTTTAGGTATTTGAATTATCCAATGCTACAAAAATGTACTTAAGAGGTAGGGGTTCAAAAAAAGATTCATAATTTTTCAAGGAAACTTTTGAAATAATTACAAGTTAACGATGCTACCCACCTCTCCGCCTCTTTCCACCTTTTTCTATATGAGTTCTATTTTACTTTTTAAATGACTATAAACAGTTAAGTGTCTTAAACAGAAATAGAATATTAAAGCTGAATGCTGCTTTGTTTATTTGAATACATTTTAAATCCAATAATTTGAAGAAAACCTGAAAATCTAAGGAGATCACGACAACCTTTTGTTTTATTTTTTATTTTCTCCTTTCAAAACGATTTCCTATGGTTATAAGAGACTTACATTTAACAATAAAGTTAGATTTAAGATTAAAACATTTTATTTTGCAGATGCAGATAATGTCATAAAATGATAAAATCATCTTTAGAAGCGTCCAACTGTATAAGGCTTTTAATTTTAGTAGCTCTAAGCAGAATTTAAGAAATTACCCCTGGTAAATTGACAATTATTCTATGAAACAAACATTATAAGATATGGGAGAAATTTTCTAGTTTAACTAACCTTAAAAAAAAGAATTGTTTTAGCGGTTGGTAGTTATTCTCCCTTTTCTCTAAAACAGGATTAAACCTGATAAATATAGTAAATTACTTTTTACACCCCGATTCAGAATTTTTTCTTGTAGTTTTATAACAAACAAGCAAACACATTTATAAGACCAGCTCGTCTTGAAAATTTAAGGACAAACATCCAACAACTTAAATTAGCTTTTTACAAAAGATATCCCTATGGCAAAACTGAGTAAACTCCAGTGTGTGCCCAATTTTTGGACCATAATCTTTTGTGTGCAAAATATGGTATATTATGCTACTAAAGTGGTTATATCATGTTTTAACAAATCTTACAACTTTTTGGGTTTTAGCATACTAGTGGTTTTTACTCCTAATTGCAGATAGAGATAGAGATTTTTAAAATTCTTCCATTTTCATTCAGGTAGATGAAGTACGTTAAGCAAAATTATTTAAAACCTTCCTCCTAGGAACAAAAATTTAACACCTAATGGTATATCTGTTTTCAGACAATAATTGGTTTCGAATAAAGCCACTTTTAAAATATTGTTTTCTATAGACCGCTGTTTTAAACTTAATAACTTTTAGATTTTCATTTGATTTGGCTTTTTATATTGTATGCTTACTGGTACGGACATTTCAGTTAGCGTATGTGAATATTTTTATGAAAATGATGTATAGATACTTTTAAGCAAAGCAAAGTGTTAGCAGACAAAGTAAATTGGACTATATATCAAATACTTTGTTCATGGTAAATATTGAATATTTATAAGGCAGGTAGCTACTCTATTACTAAGAACTTAACAAATCTATTTAATAACCTCACCCCATAAAAGTATGCTATTATTCTATGTTTACAAGGTACAATCAGGCTAAGCTCCTTACGCTGCAACGAACACATAAACTGATCTATACAGACCAGTACATACACACACAAATAAAGAAATCAATACAATTAATGATAGAAATTAAAATAACTGTCATCAAATTCATTTAAAACAATTATAGTTTTAAATTGAATTGTTTATACACAGATTATGGCTATAGAGTAGCTTTGTTTATCATATAACGCCAAAACGTCAAAAGAATCTTTTTCAAAGTCGGGAATGGATTATTTTAGATACATGTAACTATAGGTTAACGTGTGGTATGACAGACACTTCTAAAAAAGAACAGTTTCTTTTTAAGTAATTGATAAGAATTGTAATAATTCCTTCAACTACTGTGCATATATTATTATTCCCTTTTATACTTATTCTCATCTGAATATACGCTCAAAGGTACGGACTTGTTTACAGAAAACAAGTAATTTAATTCTTTTTTCTATTATTTGTTTAATTAATTCTCTTGAAGCTAAGAAAGTTCATATTTTTTGTCTGTTGTGATCTTCCCAAAGTTTATAATTCCGTTATTTATTCTACTACATCTCAGAACATAAGTCCATATCACTGAATTATGCGTCCTACATGTTTATTACCCTTTTCAATTTCCTGTCCTCGTGTCACTATGTTTATACTACCCCTGTTAATCTGGGAGAACAAATGTTGACTCTAAACCTATATGGTTTCGTCGATTAGAATGATTATTTATCGCATCGTATTATAGATATCTTTCTGTGGGCTAACAAAACGTTAATAAATTTTGTGTTAATTTGTGGAAAATTACAATGCTATACATGATTTTTCAGTATAGCTGAGAACCGGTTCTATTCCAGCGGTTATTAATCGGATTTGAGGCCATATTGGAAATGTTTTTTTTTATATAAAAGTAACTATAACTATAATACAAACAAAAAGCCTCTAACGTTTTTCTAGCAATGACACTAGAAACCTGTTGATATAACAAGAGAACCAAAAACTAACACGGATTTATTCTTGTCGCCCCAAAATCTCCCTAAAACTTCCTTGAATTGCTACCTAAAATCCCTTTTACACACATTATATTTCACAACAATGGGG
>LS057065.1:0-11374 GCA_900241095.1 Acartia tonsa
CAACCTCACCCCCCCCCAAAAAAATCTTCCCCCCCCCCCAAATAAACAAGCTTGGACGCCCCTGAGTCTACCCCCCAAAAAATCTTTTTTAAAACTCAATTTGAAAATGGGAAGGGGCGGTAATGTTTTCCCCTTCCCACCTTAAGAACCCCTAGAAACTTCTAGGGGCGCAGTCGCCAGTTTTGATATAATTTGCAAGTAGGCTATGCACTTGGCCTTAATGTCACAAATTCACTACCTACACATATCTACAGCTGTTCAAAGAGTTTAACTTTAAACAGAATACACTTTTAAGACATATTGCACGAGAATGGATGGTATTTTTAAAAGCGATCGGTCTGATTTTTGAAATACTGATTCCTAGGACAACAAAGTACAATATTATAAGAGAAGCATCTCTATAATCAAACTCTAAACATGTAAATATGTCCTTAACAAATATCCTGTATTAGAGCAGATTTCAATAAATTAACTAACAAATTTGTTTCGACTTTTATACATTTATATCTTTATTATTAAGTTCTGACACTCTACATGTTTTTATGATCGTTTGTCATACCGTTTTTGAGCTTCGCTTTTATGGATGTTGTCATCCTTTTTATTGACAGTTTGGAAAAAATAATAGCTTCAACCGGAACGATCTTAGTCAAGCTTTTTTCAACACTCTGTAGCCGCAAAAATCGCACCTTTTAAAATATCGCATCCAACCCTCATTTGAATTGTGTGGATATGTTTCCTTGATTATCAGTCTGATTGAACCCCTCCCAAAGATATATAATCCTTTGGTAATATAAGTTATATGACAAACAAGGACACTTTGTTCAAAGAAGCAATGCAATGAAGAGTCAACAAAAGTTTAAGGCGAAAGATTTTAAAAGAGGAGTAAGATAGATTTTTTAAATTGTACATCATACACGATTTTTAAAAAGTTTTATGAAGCCCTAAAAAACATATACATTTTTAATATTTTCAAAATCTAAGTTTTTCTATAATTAGGGTTGGTCCGTGCGTAAGTAATAGCTCTTGTAGTTAATTTATGCATGTTTTCATTGTCCTCTTGATTTCAAACATTGCATCGTAATTCTTTGTATGACCTTAAATAGTGTCCTGTTTTAAAAAATTAATATATACAATTATGTTTAGATTTATAAATTAATCTTCTGCTTATTAAGTTCTGACACTCTAAGTGATAATGTCCTTTTGTCCTGTCGTCTTATTTTATAACTTCGCATTTATGGAATATTATACATGGGGTGAATGTTAAGATTAAACCTAGACATAGAAAAGATGCGCTTCTATTTCATTTTATTAGGAAACACCTTAAATATAAATAAATTTAAGCTTATGCAATTAATCATTAAATATTTGAAATTGTAAATTATTGAACGATAATGTACAATGTAGTATCTCTATAACTGCGCCTAAAATAAAGTTTGAAACCAAAAGTACAATTCTAACATGCCTAATTAACGATTAGAGCTATCTATTACAGACAGATGGACAGACTTTTTTTACAAGAGTAGCTGCATACTCAAAATAAAATTCTAGAACACGTAAAATCAATAAATCAACCTAAAACATATAATAGATGATATATTTACATTTTTCTAAAAAATTCATGTCGAAATCCTTTTACATTTGATATGAAAAATTATTTGAGAAAAGAAAATAATTCTGCTTTTCTCAAATATCAAAGGTTTTAATGTGCTTGAATAATCAAACAAGGATGATTGAATCCATTAAAGCGAAGATAAAAAACTATAATAGTTGTTTCCCTCCTAGAGGCCTCTTTGGCCCCTTTTAAAAGGAAGGAGGAAGTCTTAGCTTTTGAAGAAGATGTAGAGAAAATATCAAAAAATAATAGATGTAAATTTTTTCAAGGGGTGAATTTTCTTGGGAGTGTTAAGGTACCCCTGCCTAAAATAAAAAAAAATCCCTACTTTTCCAAAAATTGGATTTAAGCGATATCTTAATATACAAACATATAGACATCCTACTCCTTTTAGAAGTGCAACAACTCTTTTTTGGTTCTGTACTACCATCTGTCTACCATATCAAAATAAAAAAATAAAATCAGAAAAATTTGTTGTTGTCATTGCTTCGCTGCTTATTGACATTATTATCCTTGTTGAAATTAAGAATTGTATTAATATCATGGATGCATGTTTCATCATCAACATCATTTAACAAATTATATCTGCATAATATTCATTCAAAACAAGGATGATTTTTTTATGATGGCGGGACAATGGTTTATATGTATAACCTTGTATTCATGAAGTTATAAAAAATCCTCTAAGGGCTAGTGCATTCGCAGAAACTTTTCTGTTATCTTTTCTAGAAAAATAAGACTGCATCGAAATTATATTATTGACATATTTATATACTAGAGAGTAGACTATTCCTTATCATCTAGGGGTGGGAGGTAAGTACTATAGCCTAAAACCATCCCAGGACTGAAATTCAATAATAAAATAGTCAACAATCTGAAAATGGAGAACCCAATAGGTTCAGTGGTTAGCGAGATCTTAAAGGACAAACCAAAAACCTAACTACTTCATATAATAGATCCATGAGTCTCGTATCACAACGATATAATTATCAGGCCAATTAGCTTTGATTTATATAATGTAACAAAGCTTGAATCTAAATTATTGACGAACGACAATCTTTGTACATATAAAAGCTTCGCTGTAGATAAATGTTGAGTAGACGTGGTAAAAGTGAACCAATTTGTCTAAAATAACTCATGCAGACTAAAGTCAATTTTTCAGCTCAACTGACATCCAAGAAATACTAAGAAGGTTGATGGTAGTACATCTTCTTTTCTAGCTCAAGTCACACACAGAGGTTTTCGAAGAATTAGGTTTTTCACGTTAAAGGAAGCCTGCGGTAAATACACTGCTAAACGATTGCCACAAGTAGAATCGACTGCAACAAGGAAAAATTGCAAAGTTTTTTTAACTCCCTAAAATGTCATTTTAAGACGGAAAAAACTTTTTTGTTATTGAAGCTGAAAGCTGGAGGGGTATTAGGTCTATTGTGGTAGCCTTTCATTAGTTAGAGCGCTGTATTTTCTGCAGGCTTCCTTTAACACATCCTAACGTCCGTCCGTTCTACTGGCCATAGATCTTAACGACAGTAGGATAGGAAATTGTGAATTTGACTTGTGTATGGAAACTGTTAAAGCATACTAGCGATTAATTAACATTTTGTACTAAATATGAATTCAAACCGTCTTTAGTCAATATTAATTTGGTCAATATAGAAATGGATCTTTTAAAATGAGATTACCTTTTGGTGATGCCGCCTATTATGATTTGTGAGGTGTTACTATGTAATTCAGTTAGTTTAAAACAAACAGGAATGGTTATTTAAAAAAATCAAGGAGGTTTTATAAGATAGGTAGACAAAGTTAAGAAAGTAATATAAAGATTTTTTATGCTATGATCAAAAATCATTAATAGTTATTTCTCGCATCGTATTATAAACAGCTTCCGCGATATAGAATGTACAATTATAAGATTAAAACTGGTTTTATTCTTATGATTGTACATTTTTATATTCGTAGAAAGCTGGATATAATACGATGCTAGACATAGTTTTTTCGTATGGATGAGAACCGGTTCCTATCCACCGGATTCGACGGAATACGAGAAAATGTATTATTTTAAGTATAGCAGCTTTTCTATAAGTACGTACGTACGTCCATCTGTACATTATTTTGCATTTATTAGTTAGAGGAATCAACAATACTTTCCTTTTGATCTATCATATATTTATTTTAAAGGCAAAGGCGTGCATAGGGTTCTGCTTTAAATCAACTTATTGTGATATTATATTTTGTTGTTCCGATATTTTTCACATTTTAAAATGACTAAATTAAAAATGAGTATATATATCTAAAATCAGTAGCTACAAGAAAAAGTTCAAAGAAATGCAGCAATATACTACACATTCTTATAACTTAAATAGAAAAATATGGTATACAAGAATTAGAAAATTGACTAAAATGGTAGCAAATTGTTTTGTCTATAAAAGCTGTGCTCTTAATATATTGATAGGTCTTTGTATTCCAATGACAGAAAAATAGCCCGAATACAATCTAGAAGCAACATAGCCTAAAATTATCCAGAAACCGATTTTAAGCTTCTCTAAAATTTAGAACTCAATAGTTTCAGTAGTTAATGAAAACTTAATCTAAAGACAAAATTATATTAGGCTATGTAATACATCAAACTTAAGACGGTCATTGAATGATTTTAATTAACCTGAATCATGATGTATTAATTAAGTGAATCTATAAAATTGACTTGTTATCCGATTTATATATCCCATGTTAAAATCAAAGCAATATATACCAGCATATTCTTAAATTACACTTTTTGTGTGTAAAAGAGAGGGGTAAGTTTCTGGTAGAATCCGTAGAGGTGTGTGTTTTAAGGCTTAAAAACAGTAGTAGAACGATAATATTCACTAAATATGTGTATTTCTTATTGAAAAGAACTATAGACAATTTTTTTTTTAAAAGCTAACATAAATTGTTCTACTATTGTTTTTTACTTATAACACATAACCTTTACGGATTTTACCAGGAACCAACCCCTCTCTTACTACACCTTTCATGAAAAAAGAAAGCTTGCTTTGAATTTGATTTTCAATAATTTATCAAAAAATGACCTAAATATATTAGCTGTATCAGTGTATATTATAAAAATAAAAGAAATAAATATCCATGCTGCAATACATATAAACCTTTTACTTTATGCCTGTTCGGAATGCCACAAGTTTCCTTCGGTATTCCTGGAATACTCATGGATACATTATTATTTGGAAGTTGCACCAGATTTTAATATACTCTGATAAAGAAATGCTTGCAGCTGGCTAAAATACCGATACCTCCATGACACCATCCCCACCCACTCTTAATGGATGATCGAACGGATCAATAAATGAGTTACAAATAAGCAGTCTAAATTGTCGACAAATGTTCCCTTGTCAATATATCCACGTATATCCTATATCCATTGGAATACGCAACTAAAAAGAAACCACATTGACATTGATATTAAAAAGAAAAGAAAATACAATAGGGTGGAATTTTTGGCATTCCTACAGCCGTTTGTTCAGTTCATACACATTCAACAAATCAAAACATTTTAAGTTTTTGAAGAAAGGGTTGTCAAAAATAAAAAAAAAGGTCACCTGACCCTCGCCTGTAATCAAATTTGATGTTTTATCTAATAGTTGAAAAACTGCACATCAATTCCTTACATTATTTCAATTCATATAAGAATATAGTATGATAGTTTGACTACTATAAATATTTTCTTGTATATTGAAATCTGTTAATGTTAGAAAGAAAGTTTCCTTTGAGAAAAATAAAGCTAGGCAAAATAGAATAGTTATTTATCGCATCGTATTATAGACAGCTTTCCGCGGATATTCAAATTGTATTTAATACGATGCTTATACATGCTTTTCAGTAGGGATAAAAACGAGTTCTAATTCAACGGATATTAATCGGTTTTGAAGCCATACTGGTAATATCTTTATATTTAGATAAACAATTCCTTCAGATATCAAAAAACATATCTTCATGTTTTTTCTTAGTAGTATTCTTAGTACCTAAAATAGGAACGTTGCATGAAGTCCTTTTTAAGGAAAACTGATTTTGCCACAAATCTCTGTACACGCATCTAAATAGAAATCCTCCACTTGCATTTAATATATTGATATTTTAGAAGTTATTCTTAACCCTTTTTTCAAACAAAATAAAAAAATGGATGTAATAAAAATAAAAATATGTAAATAACTGAAAAAAATACATTAATTAAACGTTCTATAAAACGATTAATTTTAATGTATAAAAATATCAAAAGCAAATAAAGACACTGGGTTAACTGTAATGAATAATTATGCAAAAAATAATTTATAAAATGTCATGTTTTAATATCAAAGAAAAATAGAATAGAAGGGGGGTTATCGTTATTTTAGCCTGCTGCGAACATAACTTAATCAAAGTGAAAATGAAAATCTGGGGTAACATCCAAGTAATAATATATCGATTGTTTTAATCTTATTCTAAAAATAATATGGCACCTTTTGCTCAGTTCAATAATTCATTTCATATAAATTATTTTGACGTGTTGGTGTAAAATTAAATTTGATTAATTTCTTACTTAATGAATATTGACAGAATATAGAATGTTCAGACAAGCTTGCACTTGGAAAATTTAATAAACTTACTCAACAATTATAATGGTCGTACAGTCAAACGGATAGCTTTTTTATGTCTGGAATAGTGGGTATATTCTATATCATTTATAACAATCATTAAAAAAAACTATTTTTCAAAAAGCTTATTTTACATTTCCCATCAATTTTGTCTTTTTGCTAATTTTACAGAAAAAAACTTTAAATTTTTATTTAAATTAAATAAAAAATGCTTAAAAATTAAATTGTGTAGCCTTAAACCTGAATGTCAAGAGAATCTTGAACCCTTTGCTTGCAGTATGTGAGCATACAGGGAGTAGGGGGATACCACAATGGACAATAAAAAATATTAACCACCGATTCTCAGCCAAACTGAAAAATCATGTATTGTATCGTATTATAAACAATTTTCAACGAATAATAAAATTAAAAAATCATAATATTAATACCAGTTTTGGTAGCCTAGGCCTTCGGACCCTCTGGGCTAACAAAAATGGGATTTATCTTATATTTTTTTTCTTTCCGCGGGAAGCTGTCCTTGCTTTCCTGGATAGTATGTGAGTAACTAAAAGGTTATTCAGACACAAATTTAAAATAGATTCGAATTCAAGTGAGAAATTTTTACAAGTACATCCAGGAATAAAGTTAACAGCAAATGATTTTAAAAAAGATGTCAAATATTTTCTTTGTGAAGCTTTTCAATAGTTAGGGTCTATAACTGTACGTTCGTACATGACGGTTAGCTTTTTTTTGTTAATTCAGGCATGATGATTGTCCTATTGATTTCAAACTTTCAAAACTTCTCTATAAGCGTTACCAGAAAGTCCATTCTACAAGTGTTCATGTTCGTTTACCTGGTTTTTTATTAACAATCTTTAATGAATTTTAGAATACCTGAAGATTTAAATTATTGGTTGATACGTTTGGACACTACTAGCTTTGATCAAATTAATCAAAATGCAATAAAAAATACATTTTTGTTATCTAACGAATAGGATAACGATGTTATAAACTTTGAATACCCTATTAATATACAATTTAGTTCCAAGTCTCCACCCTCTTTCATTGTAATTTTGAAAACTTTCCTTTAATCAAATTAGCTATATATTGTGTGTCAAATACGAGAAATGGAAATCGATAATTTTATTATTACACTTAGCATTTATATATTTGTATTTATAATAGTTTGTAAATTTGTTACAAGTCCAGCTTCTCTATAAATATAGCATATCTGGACGTTTAGCCAATTTCCTGAGTAACTACACTTCCTTTTGATACTCTTTATCTTTTTGGGAATTTGCCTTCATAGAAAGTAACCAAAATGAGTTAAGTCAAAGTTGCTCTCACATTAGCAAAAAAAAGACACATAATTTTGAAATAATAATCAAGGGTTAATATGTATAATTGTTAGGCATTACGTTTAATTTGATATGAACATTCTTTATTATCAAAACTATTAAAAATATAATTTTGAAAATATTTTCCAGCATGTCTTCGAAAACGATTAATTTCCGGTGCAGTGGATAAAACTCAGCCATACTCAAAAATCCTGTGTAAAATCGTATTATATCCAGTTTTCTACGAATATAAAAATTTAATATTATAAGATTTAAACCAGTTTTTTTTAGCCTGTTCAGTTAAAAAAAATGCCTTTTTGCCTGAAAATTTCACTAACTCTTTTGTTGTATGAAAATAATGTTTTAAAGTCGCTGATATTCTTTACATATTTTTTTTTGTTTATATACGTTGATGTGCATGCCCACTACCTGAGTTAGCCAGGGAGGAAGGAAACTTTAGGCTGATTATTACACTAGGCCCCAAAGTCTTTTAACGTTTTCTTATTCGTTTGTTTAACAACCTTGGAGACTATTATTGAATTTTGTTTGACTGGTTCATTTATTTTAGTGTCCAAACAATTCAACTACTAATTGTAATCTACAGGTAGGGTAATTTTGTGCAATATCACATCATTGAGGATGTACATCAATTTATCAGCCATTGTCTTATCCCTTTAGATCCCTTTGAATTAGCCTTATGTCAACATTTGCTTTAGAATTTAAGAAATGCTGGTTTTCAGCAGGGATCTAAAGGGATGAGACAATGGCCGATAAGTTGATGTACATCCCCAATGGTGATACAAGCATTTACTCCTTCTGTAGATTACAATTAGTGGTTGAAAATTTTAGACACTCAACTTAATAACCATTCATAAAAAAGTCCCCAAAGTTGTTAAGACAGCGAATAAGAAAAGGTTATTATAAAACATTTGAGACTAGATTAATAAACAGCCCAATGTCCCCTCCCTTCCTGTGTTTTCAGTGAAAAATCTCACACAAAGTACTTACAAATCACTTCAAGTAACATGTCCAACAAATAAACTTTTAATCCTTATTATTTTACTTGCGGTATAATTAAATTGTTTAATTAACTCTATAATTTTTAATGATCTGATGACCTACAAACAGACCCTATTGATATAGTAGCTGAATTTCCAGCATGGCTTCGAATATGATAGATTTCCACTGGATTAGAACCGGTCCTCAGCCATACTGAAAAAAACTTGTATACTATTGTATTACAAAATTTTCCACGAATGTTAAATAACAAAATTAAATTTATGCCAGCAAATAAAAATGGTTTTCATCTTATAATTTTTCATTTTAATACCCGCGGAAAGCTGTATATAATACGATGCGATAAATAACTATACCAAAAAGTAAAAATGGTATAATGTTTACAAAGAATTAAGTAACATAGAAATACCAGGAAGTGAGGGAGATTGTCCTGTTTATTACACTATTCCCCAAAGTTTTATAAAGCGTTATCTTAACAACTTTGAGGACTTTTATTGAATTTTGATTGGTAAGTTTATTCAGTTGAGTGTCCAAAAGTTTTAACCAGTGATTTTAATCTTGTCTATCATCATTTTGGATGTTCATTAAGTTTTAGGCCACTGTCTTATCCCTATGAATTCCTGTAAAAATAGTAAATGGTAAGTTAATTGAGTGTCCAAACGTTTAAACCAATGATTTTAATCTACAGAAAGGTTAATCTTGTCTATCATCATTTTGGATGTTCATTAAATTTTAGGCCACTGTCTTATCCCTTTAAATTCCTGTAAAAATAGTAAATACAGTAAATGCAGAAAAATAATTTATGTCAATGTTGGCCGATACTGACCCCAACAACAACGGTGACTCAAATAAATCATCATTTGCACAAAAAGTTTATTTATTTATATATTTGTTTCGTGGATTTATTTACTTATTTATTTATTTTGTGTTCACTGGCACCTCAACATTGTATTTGGTTTATTAGAAAGTTGGGATTTTGAAAGACAAAAGTTTAACATTTTCAACTTATGAAAAATGTTCACCTTTGAATTTGGCTAAATTATAAGTTTTGTATAGGTAATACTTTAACGTAATCTAACTGAACTAATTTCCTAAGAATCATCTCTAAATTAAACAATTAAAAAGTTCACAAAAAAAGTTTTATTGTACTACATTCGAAAGAACTATTTTTAAACATACACGTTATTTCTTGGAAATACTGAAGCAAGGGGCAGAGATATTTAATCCATATTAAATTTTCCTTGTTTCTAATTATACTGAAAATAGTTATATATCGCATCGTATTATAGACAATTTTCCACGGATAAAAAAATAAACATTTAAGTTGAAGGAGACTTAAACTAGCACTGAGGGACCGAATGCAATGCATCTCTATGATTAAATCCTAAAACTGAAAGTATGTCCTTATCCAGTATCCTCAATTTACGCAATTGGCAAATCTATGTTTAATTTTGATTAGTCTTACAAATAAATGATAAGCTTATTAAGTTCTGAAATCTTCAAGAGTTAATATTCGTTTGTCACTCCTCCATATTTAAAAGCTTCGCGTTTATGGAAGTTGTCATCCTTAATTATTTTTGAAAACCCTTTCCTATTGACAGCAAGAAAGGGGACAATGGACTGTTAGCCCCCAAAGTTTTAAAATCATGTTTTCTCATGGCTTAACAACTTTAAGTACTTTTATTGAATTTTGATTGGTTAGTTCGTTAAGTTGAGTCTAACATTTCGACAACTAAGAATAATTAATAGAAGGGGTAATTTGGAGTATTATCATTGGGGATGTAGATCAATTTATCAGCCATTGTCTTATTCCTTTAGATCCCTTTGTGATAGATGTCCATATACTTGCCAAAACTCCTGCTTTTATACAGGTTTAAGTGTTTTTGCTATGGATAGGGAGTTTTCAATACACACATTATATTATTATCACATTAACAAAAAACATAATCTTTAAAATCAAGGTAAAAAAGATTAATTGAAAACAGAATAAGATGTTTAGAATTTAAAACTTTGCATGATGATTCCAAAACATTTAAAACATGCTTTTTGGAAAACAAATTTTTGTATGACACTCTACAAGTGTTAATGTCGCTTGTCCTACCGTTTCAGAGCTTCGCACTTAAGGATGTTATAATCCTTGTTTTAGTAAAAACATTTGTTTTGTTTTATTTAACTTCTTCGTGTTTTATTATATTGTACTTCTAATTTGCATTTGTCACCGTGCTAAAAAAATAACATTAAATTAAGTTTAATAATTATTATTAGACATTAATGAAACATAGCATTAAATTTTTATTATTAAATAAATATATACAAGTTTGACTTGGTTTCTAACGGACTGTCACTCAGGGAGGGAGGGGACATTGGGCTGTCCCCAAATTTTTATAATAACACTTTATTATTCGTTGGCTTAACGACTTTAGGGACTTTTTATAAATTGCTTTTCAACATTTAATTGTAATCTACATAAGGGGTAATTTTGTGTATCATCAATGGGGATTTACATCAATTTTTCGGCCATTGTCTTATCCCTTTAGCTCCCTGATTGTCACTACTGTAAGTGTGCTTAAATAAATGAAGTACAAACCACAAATTATGCCTGGCGAACATTAATCAATAATACATTGTTGTAGAGCTAGATTAACTGGGTCTAATTCCTTACCCAGAGTTGGGAGGTGGAATAATACATTGTTGTACAGCTAGATTAACTGGATCTAATTCCTTACCCAGGGTTGGGAGGTAGAAAAAGAAAGTCTTCGAAAGATAGATTAAATATGGGTAGGGCGTGGGGGGGGGGGGGGGGG
>LS057066.1:0-11372 GCA_900241095.1 Acartia tonsa
GGTTATAATTTTGTGTCTAGGCGACGTAATTTAATATTGTTTTTTCTTTTATGAGCATTGGAAATCTTTCAAAAATTTCATTGTACATAAAATGCTATTTTGAAATGCCTAGAACTTTTTTGTTATTGAAGCTGAAGGCTTTAAATTTGGGGTATTGGGTCTACTTGTGGCAGTCTTTCAGCAGTTAAAGCGTGGTATTTCTTGCAGGCGTCCTTTAAAATCCTTCCCAGGACCTTTGAGAAACCAAAATGTAAAGGAGAACCATGATGTCGGTCCAGCGCTTAGCGAGATTCTTCGGTACAAACAAACAGAAATCCTGTTACTTTTATAAAAGGATACATACCTAATATAAATTTAAGACGACACAAACTTTAAACATGAATGAAATGTCTAAAATGTGTCCTCTCTCCTTGAAAACACCCAATTTCCACCCAAATTAACCATATACACGTAATCAGTGCTCTAACAATATTTACAAAAAAAATATTTCTGTAGAGAGTAAAGTATAATTTGTTTTTGTTATATAAAACATGAAGAAAGGCTAGGTTATTTGGGTTAATTTACATCTTTCCTAGCGGCTACGCCCCTAGCATATAAGGTAACTGTATTCAAAGGGGCTAGATAAATTGTTTAAAACCATCCCATGACTTAAATCTGAAATAAAATTACCTAAAACTCTCACGGGAACTATGTGAAGCTTACCTAAAATAGAGAACACAATGAGTTCAGTAGTTGTTCAGACAAAAAAAACCTTACGTTATATATTACGATATATAAGTAACAGGATCTTTGTGTCTGTCTGTTTCGAAGGCTCCGCTAACCGCTGAACCGATATGTTTCTCCTTTATATTGTAGCTTTATAAAGGTCCAGGGTAGGTTTATAACTATTTTAGGGGAGGGTATTACAACACTCTCAAGATAAATCGCCCCTATAAAAATATGTAGAATATAGTCGAATCATTTTATGGTAATGCTAACTATGGCGAAACTGTAGCTGCATCAAGGGGACACCCTGCCCAATTTTTCTCACCTTTGACTTGAGCCATACAAACTAGGGGGAAAGTTAGGAAAATTGAGTGTCACAGTTTTCAAAACAGTTTAGCTTTAAAATGGAGTACGCACGCACAAAAGCAAAAACTTATATAAACTTTTCTAATCTACTATTTCCTTTGGGTTTAAGTTGTGCTTATTCATAAGAATATACAAGAAATATTTAACTAAAAGTAATATTTGCTTTATAATTAGTTTTTACCAAGTACCTATACATATCTTTTATTAATTTTATCTATAATAACCAGAAACCTAGTAGAATTTTCTTTGTAATTAGTGATCATTGGACCTACGTACTAACGTGTTATAGTAGCTGCGCTGTAATAACAAGGATAACAACATCCATAAGTAGCAAAGTACAAAAAATCATGGATGGGAATACGGTCAAGAATATTTAAAGAGAAATTATTAAAAACAAAAATCACAAACCTTTCTCATGTTTTTTGTTTTTTTAATATTTTTATTTTGCAGTTGGACTGAAAGATGGACGGACAAAGTAAATGACATACTGGATGTTTATTGGTATAGTGAATTTTCACAAAACAAGGATGACAACATCTATAAAAGCGAAGCTCTGAAACGGTAAGACAAACAAACATTATTACTTGAAGAGTATCAGAACTGAATAATCAGAATATAAATAATGTATAAAAGTAGAAACAAAATTGTAAGTAAATTTGTTGAAAAACTACGTAAATACAGGATATTGTTTAAAGACATACTTACATTTTGAGGACTTGATTATAGAGATGCTTCGCAATAGAGATAACAATGTACTTTGTTGTCCTAGGAATCAGTATTCCAAAAATCAGATCAATCATATAATTATATCACATAAAATTTGTTGTAAAAAAAGTTAAAAATCAACATGTTTAAAATGGACGTACAGACATTCTGGTAACGGTTATAGAGTTGTCAAGCTTTCTAAATCGTACCTACCAACTTCTACAGGAATCACCATGCAAAGTTTGGAATCGATAGAACAATTCTAACCTTTCTTAATTAACAAAAAGAGCTATCTATTTGTGACGTAGAGACGGACGGACCAACCCTAATTATAGAAAAGCTTTGCCTTTAAAAACTCCTCTAATGTAAGCATTCAATAGTATTTTCGATAATTTTTCTAGCATAATAGTTATTTCTCACATCGTATTATAAACAGCTTTCTGCAGATATAAAATATACAATTATAATATTAAAGCCAGTGTTTTTTAGCCCCAAGATGATGTATAATTGTAAATTTTTATATTCGTAGAAAACTGGATATAATAAGTTGCAAGAAATAACTATAATACTAGAAAAATTAAGATACATTTTTTTTCGTATGGATGAGAACCAGTTCTAATCAACCGGATATGAATCGGTTTTTTGAAAGAATACAAGAAAAAAATTAGGGTACCACAACTGTCCCAAGAAAAAATCACCCCCCAAATTTTTTTCATAAATAAAGAGAGAGGGAATGAGAGATAAAAAATGAAATAATGATATTACAAGAGTTATTATATACTGAATTTATATAGCAAAGATATCCAAATATAAACCAGCAATACTGACAGACAGACAGACAGACATACATACGTAAATAGAAGCTTCATAAATAGAGAGAGGAGAAATAAAATGAAATGATGATATTATACGACTTAGTAGTGAATTTATATAGCAAAGACATCCGAATATAAATAAGCATTACTGAATTAAGGATATACAAATAGACAGACAAAAACACTTGAATGGAAGCTTCATAAATAAAGAGAGAGAGAAAAATGAAATAATGGTATTATAAAAGTTAATAGTTAATTTATCTAGCAAAGATATCCAAATATAAATCAGCATTACTAAATAAAGGACAGATAGACATAAACACTTAAATAGAAGCTTTATAAATAAAGAGAGAGGGGAAAATTAAATAATGATATTATAAGAGTTATTACTGAATTTGTATAGCAATGATATCAAAATAGTAATCAGCATTACTGAATTAAGGACATACAGACATAAACACTTAAATAGAAGCTTCAAAAATAAAGAGAGAGAGAATGAAAGAGAAAAAAATACTTATAGGAGTCAGGGGTAGCTATAATAACAATCAATTCTACAAAATATCACGAAACCTTTTAAAGTTTGGTAGAAGTATATTTTGTCTATTCATATAACTGAAGAGGGGTGGGTAAGAAGGGGAGGAAAAGGGGAAGGGGGCTATGGGGAAATTTTTCTTTAGAATTGTTTGTCAGAATATCATTCCCTTGTCCCTGAATTAAAAGTGAATTTATATAGCAAATATATCCGAATTAAAATAAACATTACTAAATAAAGACAAACATTATCACCAAAATAAAATAGCTACAATAAAAATCACAGTTAGTTGTCACTCTCAAGTTCAGTCAGATGCATAGATCTAAAGGGATAAGACAATGGCCGATAAATTGAAGTATATCCCCAATAATGATACACAAAATTACTCATTCTGTAGATTAAAATTAGTAGTTCGTTTGAAAACTCTATTTATTTAACCAACCAATTAAAATTCATTAAAGTCCCCAAAGTTGTTGAGCAAACAAAAAAAAGAAAACATTATTATAAAACTTTGGGGACTAATAAACAGCTAAATGATCCCTCTCTCTCTCTCTGAGTCAAACGCACTACTAAGTAAGCAGACAGAAAGAGAAAAAAAATATGTTTTGTCTGCAATTTTGTAAAAAAGAAAGCTATATATTTGATGGACTGTAAAAAGATGCCAATTCTCAAATGACGCAAATTTCAGATCTCTGTTTTCGCGATTTGATTTACTAATTTTCTCTATAAGATAAAAGATATTCGTTAATTCGCTATGATATAAAGATGATTTTTTCATATCACGAAAAACTGAGATCGGAAATTTGTATAACCCTTCTAACATTGCGTACGACTTCGAGAAACGGCATTTAATACTGTCTATCTCATATTTTCTATTAGATTTAAATGACTCTCTTAAACCCCTCTTTTTTTCATTTAACTAAATTGTTATCTATCATACAAAGTAGCTTGATTTCTGTCCGTCCGTCCGTCTGTCTGACTGTCCCTTAAGATCTTGGTAACCACTGAACTGATTGGATTCTTCTCTTCTATATATATCTACTGGTAGTTATAAGCTATTTTCTTGGGGGGGTGTGACAGCCACAACCCCCCCCTAACTTTTTTTAGGCAGTTGATTTAAAATGTTGTGGTCGCAGCACCAGAGGTAATTAATTTAATACTAGTTATAAAGTAGTAAGGTTTTTTAAGGAACTCTAAAACTGCCGAACCTATACATATATGGATCTCCTTCACAGTGAAGCTTCTTGTAGGTCCTTGGAAGGTTTATAACTATTTTTGGGGAGGAAACCTCAACTCTTCAAAGAGAAATCGCTCCTAGAAATTTTTTATTTACTTTTTCTTATTTTAATTATATGAAAGTAGAGGGTATACCCGCCAACCCCCCTCCTCCCTCCCTTAAAAGGCCTTTAGTAATGAAGATCAAGTAGCAAGCTGTGTGTGTATTATAAGATCTCCTAAACAGATTGAACGATCTCTTTTTTGAGGTATTTATTTACACAAAAAAAACTAAAACATTATCGAGATCTTATGCTTCAAAAATAAAAAAAAAACTTACTATTCTAACAATTGATATGTTATTACTTGGATGTTACACCAGATTCTCTGATAAAGTAATACTCGCATTTGGCTAAAATAACGATACCCCCCAACCACCCACTCCAACCCATCCCTTCCCCCTCCTAATGAATGAACGAACTGCCCAATAAACTGACGTCAAATTTTACTGTGTCATTTTATCCACGTATTCAATATCAATTACTTTGATATATGTATTTTTTTGTAGAGAGGTTTTGTGTTTTTTAAAAGAATTGTCCTATCGATTAAAAACTTATTTTGATGATTCCTATAGCACGATTTAGGTAGTCTGACAACTCTATAATCATTGCCAGTAAGTCCGTATGTCCATTTTAAAAATGCTTATTTTTCACTTATTTGACAACAAATTTTAAAAGCAAAGCTTTTCTATAATTAGGGTTGGTCCGTACGTTCGTACGTAACAGTTTGCACTTTTCGTTGATTTAGACACGTTAGAATTGTCCTATCGATTTCAAACTTAGCATGATTATTCCTGCAGTAGTTAGGTACAGTATTATAAGCGAGGAAACTATACACTCAAATCCTCTGTAATAATCAAAGATTTGATTTGATGTATCCTGTATTTAAGTAATGTTATATTTTTATTTGAAATAATATATTAAAAAGTAAGATTTATTTTGAAAGTCGTCTTATGAATATTGATTTCTTAAAGTAAAGGGTGTACAATAAAATTAAATAATTGCACGGCTTGTGTTATTACGCATATCGTTAGAATCACCAAAAGCCCTACTTTTTGGAAATGTACCTTTTTGTATATTAGAATTTTTCTATCAATTTCAAACTTGATATATTGATTCCTGTGTTACTTAGTACCCTGTATATTATTAAATATTATTTAGATGTCTAAACGAAAATACTCTTCCAAAATTACGAAATACAGGATGCTTCAAATGGATATTGGTATATTAAGATTACAAATGCCTCTAGAGACCACCCCCTCATTTTCATTATATATTTATTTTTAAAGTAAGAAAAAAAATTGGGGGATTGGCAATTTTTTCTAGATGTGATTATCTTGGGAGAGTGGTGGTATCCTCACCTAATTAAAACAATAGATCCTTCAGTATTGATAGATAGAAATCCTGTTACTTTAAAATAGGGATGATATAATTATATTCTTCACTGGATATTGGAACGTTGTAAACCTTTTTAAAATCAATAAAACTACCAAAATATCTTCTTTTTGGAAATTTGCCAATTTAGTACAATTTTTGTTAATTATAATTGTTCCTTTTACACTTTGAACGCCTCCACCCTTCCCCTCCCACACCTCTAGATAGTGATTATTAATAGAATAATACAATATTGACATATTTATATATCAAGACTTGTTAAACATTGCTTTTATGGATGTTGTCATCCTTGTTTAATTGTAATGTTAGGCTTAATCATTTTCAATTTATTTATTTTTTTATCAATTTGGTTATCTGTGTAATTACAAAGGTTTGATAATAAACAAAAAAGAAAAAGTTATTTATAAAGTTTTATTGCTGATTTAATCCTCAAAAAAACAGTTATAAATTTCATATTTTATAATACAAACATCTTCATATACAAAATTTTATTACACAAAAAAGATATCATCAACTTTAACTATTTACATGATTGTGGAGATCAGTATCCTCAATCATATTCAGGAATGGATGATCAGCAGTACCAGTAAACTCCTCAATATCTCCATCATGTATAACTAGTGCAAACTTTGGTCTTATATTAAGGATTAGGTTTCTACACTCAGAATTGTATTGCTTAAGTAGCTCATCTGACCAACACTTCTTATTAGAAAATATTACAATGTTGTTTGCCAATGAGAGAAAATCTGAAAATGCATAAGAAAACCCAAAAAATTTAATCTGTATGAATATAATCTGTCTAGGTTTGAGCAGTAGATGTTTTATTTCACTCTTGGTGTTTTCATTTTCAAGGCTATCTTCATCATAATAAGTACATACAATGGCAATTGATAAATCAGAAACTTTCTTTTCTAATTGCTTAAACACAGTCTTATCCTCTGTGGTTAATATTACAAGACTTTCTTCATATTCATCTTTGAAACATTTTTTCAATACCCCCAAAGTAATGGTAGGTTCATCAAGATTGTATTTATTCTGGTAATGAAAACAATCATGTAGATCAATTAGTATGCTATTGTGGAGATTAGTATCCTCAATCATATTCAGTAATGGATAATCAGCAGTACCAGTAAACTCCGCAATATCTTCATCATGTATAACTAGTGCAAACTTTGGTCTAATATTAAGGATTAGGTTTCTATATTCTGACTTGTATCCCTTTATTTCCTTATCATCTGACCTATACTGCTTATTAGAGAATATTACAATATTGTTTGCCAATGAGAGAAGATCCGAAAATGTATAAGATAACCCAAAAGATTGAATCTGTGTAATTATAATCTGTTTAGGTTTGAGTAGTAGATCATTAAGATCACTCTTGGTATCTTCATTCTTAAGGCTATCTTGAAGAAAGTAAGAACATACAAAGTCACTTGATCCTTCATAAACTTTCTTTTCTAATTGTTTAAACATAATCTCACCTTCTGTAGTCAATATTATAAGACTTTCCTCATTCTTATCTTTGAAATATTTGTCTAATACCCCTAAAGTAATGTAAGGTTCATCAAGCTTGTATATATTCTGGTAATGATAACAATCTTGTGGAACAATCTGTATATTATTGTGAAGATCAGTATCCTCAATCATATTCAGTAATGGATAATCAGCAGTACCAGTAAACTCCTCAATATCTCCATCATATATAACTAGTGCAAACTTTGGTCTAATATTAAGGATTAGGTTTCTACATTCTGAATTGTATTCCTTGAGTATCTCATCATCTGACCAATTCGTCTTACCAGAGAATATTACAATGTTCTTTGCCAATGAGAGAAGATCCAAAAATGCATAAGAGAACCCAAAAAATTGAATCTGTATGTATATAATCTGTCTAGGTTTCAGCAGTAGATCATTTAGTTTACAAATGGTATCTTTATTCTCAAGGCTATCTTCATGATAATAAGTAAATACAAAGTCACTTGATACACCAGAAACTTTCTTTTCTAATTGTTCAAACACAACCTGTATTTCTGGGGACACTATTACAAGACTTTCCTCATTCTTATCTTTGAAATATTTGTCTAATACCCCTAAAGTAATGGTAGGTTCATCAAGATTGTATATATTCTTGTAATGATAACAATCATATGGATCAATTAGTGTACCTTTGTGGAGATCAGTATCCTCAATCATATTCAGTAATGGATAATCAGCAGTACCAGTAAATTCATCAATATCTCCATCATGTATAACTAGTGCAAACTTTGGTCTAATACTAAGGATGAGGTCTCTACATTCTGAATTGTATCTCTTAAGATCCTCCTC
Source organism: Acartia tonsa (assembly GCA_900241095.1). NCBI lineage: Eukaryota > Metazoa > Arthropoda > Copepoda > Calanoida > Acartiidae > Acartia > Acartia tonsa. The sequence goes on from LS057066.1 coordinate 8,118, forward strand.
ATCTGACCAATACTTTTTTTTAGATAATATTACAATGTTTTTTGCCAATGAGAGACAATCCAAAAATGTAAAAGAGAACTCCAAATAATGAATCTCTATGTATATAATCTGTCTAGGTTTGAGCAGTAGATCATTTAGTTCACTCTTGGTGTCTTCATTCTTAAGGCTATCTTGATTAAAGTAAGAACATTTAAAGTCATTTAAAGAAAGGAAAGTTTCTAATTGTTTAAACACAACCCAAATTCTAGGACACAATATCACAAGACTTTCTTCATTCTTATTTTTAAAATATTTGTCCAATACCCCTAAAATGATGGTAGTTTCATCAAGCTTGTATATATTCTGGTAATGGTAACAATCAAATGGAACAATATGTATATTATTGTGAAGATCAGTAACCTCTTTCATATTCAGTAATGGATAATCATCAGTACCAGTAAACTCTTCAATATTTTCATCATGTATAACTAGAGCAAACTTTGGTCTAATATTAAGGATTAGGTTTCTACACTCTGAATTGTATTTCTTTGAGAATATTACAATGTTCTTTGCCAATGAGAAAAGATCCAAAATTGCATAAGAGAACTCATAATAATATTGAATCTCTATGAATATAATCTGTCTAGGTTTGAGCAGTAGATCATTCAGTTCATTCTTGGTATCTTCGTGGTCAAGGCTATATTCATTATAATAAGAACATACAAAGTCACTTGATAAATCAGAAACTTTCTTTTCTAATTGTTTAAACATAGTCTCACCTTCTGTAGTCAATAGTATAAGACTTTCTTCATTCATATCTTTGTAATATTTGTCCAATACTCCTAAAGTAATGGTAGGTTCATCAAGTTTGTATTTATTCTTGTAATGATAACAATTATGTTGAACAATTTGTATATTATTGTGTAGATCAGTATCCTCAATCATATTCAGTAATGGATAATCAGCAATAGCAGTAAACTCATCAATATTTCCATCATGTATAACTATTGCAAACTTTGGTCGTATATCAAGGATTAGGTTTCTACACTCTGATTTGTACCGTTTATGAAACTCATGTGACTGATACTTTCTATTACAAAATATTACAATATTTTTTGCCAGTGAGAAATGATCTGAAAATGCATAAGAGAATTCAAAAGATTTAATCTCTATGAATATAATCTGTTTAGGTTTGAGTAATAGATTATTGAGTTTACTCTTGGTGGCTTCATTCTTAAGGCTATTATATTCATGAAAGTAATAACTTACGAGGCTACCTTGACGAAAGTAAGAACATACAAAGTCACTTGATCCTTTGTAAACTTTCTTTTCTAATTGTTTAAACACAGTTTCACCTTCTGTAGTCAATATTGTAAGACTTTCTTCATTCTTATCTTTGAAATACTTGTCCAATACTCTTAAAATGCTTGTAGGTTCATCAAACTTGAGTTTATTCTGGTAATGATAACAATCAAGAACATCAAGTTTTCTATCCTCTATCATATTCAGGAATGGATGATCAGCAGGGCCAGTAAACTCCTCAATATTTCCATCATGTATAACTAGTGCAAACTTTGGTCTTATTTTAAGTATTAGATTTCTACACTCTTTTTTGTAATTATATAGTTTATCAGCATCTGACAAACACTTTTCATTGATGATAACTACAATGTATTTTGCTAAAAAGAGAGAATCTGATAATTCAGAGTTAGAATATAAAACATCACTCTCTATACAGATTATGTGTCCAGCTTTGTTCATTAGATCAATACTTTTTGTAATTTGTTCCTTATCAAAATAATTACAAACAATTTCATTAGGAACAGCTGTAACTGTTTTTTTTATTTGATTAAACAATGGTTTGTCTTGAGATGAAATTATTACACGACTTTCTTCAGGCTTGTACTTAAAATATATGTTTAGTACTTCCAAAGTAAGTATAGAACAATCAAAATTGTATTTATTTTTGTAATGATAACAACTTTGGGTTTCATTGTAATGCATATACTCATGTAGATTAACATCTTCTTTCATTTTAAGAAAGTGAGAATAAACAGGATGATGAAAGTCTTCAAGATCTGCTTGATGTAAAAATATGGTAAAATTTGAATTTACATTCTTGATTATAGTTCTGCATTTATTAATAAATATTCTATGGAGAGCATGGGATTTCTCAGTTATTATAATTAGATGTTTTGTGTTGGGTATAAATTCCCAAATCCAGTCCATATCTGTAGAAGATCCAACATCAATGTATAACATATGTCTTGGGTTTTCTTTCTGTAGTTTTCTAATCATATTGACATTGTCATTTGAGTTAACACTATAACATGAAGTACCTATTTCTAAATTTGAAATGTATCTTTGCAAACATCTAAATGTATGGTCTTTGTAAATGCTACAGGTTATTACAACTATACTTTCATGAACATCTCTTAGATACTTGTTGATGATTGCCCCAATCAAAATTTCACTAGAAAGATTAAACTTGTTATGATATTCCATTATATATGGTCTTCTTTTTTCTGGATTTAAGAATTCATGTAGATCTGTATCCCGTTCAATTCCTGGTATTTTTATTTCCTCAACCAACCCGCCTGACAAAATAACAATTCCAAATGACATTGTTCTAAGGATAATATTTCTAACAGCCTCCTTGTAGATGTTTGTGTCTTCTATTATCATGATCACATTTCTTGCTTGAGCACCTTGAAAAGATTCCATGCCAACAACAAAAATACCTTCTGGTTTCTTCAGATACTCTTTAATCTGATTTTCATTGATGAAATTGTCAAAATATTCTACTTTCCTTGATGATGAAAATTGATAATGTAAAGCCTTAAATATAGTTTTTGGAGCATCTGTTTCTGAAACTATAACAACTACATCATCATTCATTTTTGTAAAGTCATCAGTAAAATATTTTCTGATTGCAGCAGCAGCCAGGTTGCCTTTGTCAAGCCCTAATTTGTTTCTGTAGTAATAATTACAATTTCCTTTGATTTTCTTTTTTGGTTCCAGGATGTTCAATTTATTTTCAGAGAAAAAGGCTGTTGATAGATTTAGAACATTCTCACTGTTCCGCATATTCATTTCTAATAAAATGTGCTTAAAATCAAAAATTTTCTGTAGTTGAATTATACATTCATTATATCTTGTAAGTTCATTTCTACTAACCTTCATTGCAAAGCTTACTGTATTACAAGATTTTATAAGATTAGGATAAGCAATTAAGGTTTTAAGAGGAACCATTTCATCAATGAATATATGGTCAAA
>LS057067.1:0-11370 GCA_900241095.1 Acartia tonsa
GAGAACGGTGAGGTGATTGCTTATGCTGAAGAAGAAACATCATGGGTTGGTCAATACAAATGTAATGTAAGTTAATTCTATTTATTATCACATTTGGTCCTTTTCACAAGGAGGAAGGGGACATTGCGCTGTTTATTTCGCTAGTCCCCGAAGTCTTATAATAACGTTTTCTCATTCGTTGTCTCAACAACTTTGAGGACTTTAACTTAATTTTGATTTGATTGTTCATCAAATTGAGTGTCGAAATTTTTCAACCAATAGTTGTAATCTAGAAAAGGGTTAATTTGTGTATCACCATAGGGGATGTATATAAATTTATCAGCCATTTTCTTATCCCTTTAGATCCCTTACCTATTCATTATGTTGCTAGTTGTTAATATCAAAACTAAACTTAAAAACGTATTATATAGTACAAAATGAAATATCTTTTTTTAAAACTGTTTTTGTGTTTCTTTACATGTACCTATGTTGCGAAAGTCGGCTAAAGCTTTTTCAAAACAAAAGTAGAAAAAAAAAGAATATTAACCCACACATTCAGAGACTATAAATCAATCTTACATGAAAGAAACAACTTTTTTTGAAAAGTGCAGTCACACTTTTTTTCATTTTGCAACTAAAAAGATATTTAGTTTTATGACTTGACAGTTGAACTAAGTGTTTTCTAGTTTTTTGGGTAAATATTTTTTTAAGAGAAGGCTTATAATTGGGGTCGGCCCGTTCGTACGTTCCTATTACAATAAGATACGAAAGCGAATAACTCTATAATTGTGGTTAGAAAGTCCATACATTCATTTAAAACATGGTGCATTTAAAACTACAATTTTGATGCGATATAATTATCCTTTTGCAACAAATTTACTTACAAATTTGTTAAGATTTATAAATTTATATTCTGCTTATTTAGTTGTGACACTCTACAAGTGTTAATATTAGTTTGTCCTACTTTTGCTTTTATAAATGTTGTCATACTTGTATATATGAGCTAACAAAGACTTATTGATAGACATCCAAACCTATTTGATTTATCTTTTTAAAGCTAGAAGTAAATAAGTATGATTTTATCTAAACAAAAGCATCTTTCCACTTTTTCAAATCAAATGAACAAACAGATATTATTATATTTAATCAATAAGGATACATAATCTTTATTATCTAAAATTACCCTAATGAAAAGAAAAAAATCTTCAAGTTATGTAATAATCTTCTTATCCAGAAAATACTTTTTAAGCTTCCGTAAATTCAAACGGATTATTTTATTTGAAAGCAAATAATATTGTGATTTACAACATTTGGAAATTTAATTGTGAATGTGAAATGAGAGCATAATAAACAAAGATGACAGTATCTATAAATAGGAAACACACAAAAAAAAATTGGGTTAGATGGAGGGTTTCGAAGGTTTGAGGGGGTACACAAACAACCCTCCCCCCCCCCTGAAAGTTTATTTTTGCCAGACCCTAATTATAACCATGGTAAAAGTTTTGCAATACCCCTTTCCACCAACTTTATAATCAACAATGCAAATTTTCAATGCAAAACAACATGTTAAAATCCTGTTACATAAAAGTTGATACGATTATCCCTTCAAAATTTACATCTTACATGTCTAATTTACTGCATAAATTTATTTTTATTTCTCATTTTGTTCAAAATCATACAAATAAAATGTTTCATAATTTTTGAAATTTTAAAAAACAAACCTAATTTTATTATGAAAGCTTATTTTTATAAATTCTTATTAGAATAATTTTAAAAAATATGCACATTATTGAATAATCAAAATCTTACATATATCATGCATTAATATATTTTAAGTTGCATTTGTAAGTATGCTTTTATCCAACATTATATTGGATAATATTCTATTTTATAACGAACATGTTATGCAGATTATTAAAATTGCATTCCTAATCTCTTAAACATGATTATAGATTGCATAAAAAAAGAAACTCTAAATGCATTTAAAATTTTTCTAAAAAAGATAAATTAAAGGTAAAATTAGACCTAAGAGTTGCAATTTAGGAGTTTTGGTCAATTTAAAGCCTTTGCTTAAAAAGTTTATCTTAAAATGTAATTTAATGTATTTGGTTTATCTGAAGTGCAGTAAGTTTATATAAATTGTAAATCGATTTTTCTAGAAATACTTTGGAAACAGTTTTAAAAAGATTGGGTATAACATTAATTGATTTTCCACTTACCCTCCCTGAATATCTTTATTATAAAGTAACAGGATGTCAGTCTGAATGTTTGTTTGTACCGGAGGATCTCGTTTACTGCTGAACCGAAAGGGTTCTCCTTAACAAGGTAGCTTCTCATAGGTCATGGAAAGTTTTATAAGTATTTTGGGGGAGAGTACCACCACTCTCTCAGGAGAAATCGCCCCTAAAAAAATTGTCCCCCCCCCAAAAAAAAAAATACTACCCAAAATTTTTTTTATTACCGTTTTCTTTTTAATTTATAAATTAGGTTATCGAATTCAACTTCCTTCCTTCTCAAGAACCACTAGAGGCCTCTTGGGGCGTAGCCGCTAGTAGCAAACATTATAATTAATAATCAAATGTGCAAATTTAAACCAAGTAGATATTGTGCTAATTTGAATTTCAAATTAGCCTCTCTCGCCTACTGATGACAATAAAAAAGGTGCAACCCAAAATAATAGTATCATTCTTATTTGTCTACAAGTTAGCAGCTATTCGCGGATTTATACAAATTTTCAAAAAATAGTATTATAGTGTTATATTTAAAAGAATGGATGTCTATTTTCCTTTCTATATTAAAAGTAATAAAGACACCAATATTAGTTTTATGGCATTCTACTCTTATGTATTATCAAAATTAATCTTCTACTTAAGTACCATCAAAACAAGAATGATTGTGTACATTAAGAACTTATTGAAAATTTACATTTTCCACAAATATATTTGTTTAATGAATGCAGTTACAGCATGCAGTATTAGGTTTCCTTTTTCGTCTGCTATCAAATTGCTTTCTGCTCTTTTGTTGTGACTTGGCTGTTAAATATTCCCAACGCTATTAACTGATATTCAACCCAAAAATGTCGGTACAAGGTCCATGTGGTGGGGACATACAGCTAAAGAACTCGTTTACTCTCTATTGTTTTACTTTAATGATGCAGCAAATACAATATATTCGGATTAAATAAGCAAAATGATGTTTGATTTGCAAACAAACATCGGACACATGATATTTTCTAATCCCTTCCTTTCTACATCATAGCAGATTAAGTTATTAAAGTAGACAGGGATGTTACAATGGAGAAAAACAAATTATTTTCTATCTAAATCTATAATGATTATTTGATGGTATCTGGGGGAAATTCAGTATTCTTGTAATCTATCATATGAAGTGTTTTATGCTATTATATAAAGTAGTTTGGTTTTTGTCTGAAGCCTAAGATATCAATATCTACTTAACCGATTTGGTTTTCTTTTTTGGGTATGTCCTTTATTTCCAGATGTCTTGGGATAGTTTTAAGCTATTTTTCTATCCCTTCTCTGTCCCTCGAGTATATATGGGCCCAGCCGCTAGTTGATAAAAAAGTAAAAAGCATTTTACATCAATACATCTAGAGTATTAAGACAACTTTCTGTGTTTTTTAACGTTTATGTTATGATATGGACTTGGTTGACCTTATCCCGAAAGGTTTGACTCATTAAAGTTTTTAAAATGTTAATAAGAAAAAAATCCACTAAATAATTTATCAAAATATTTTAAATCCTTGTCTGTTGATTCTTGAGAATGCACAACTCAAAAGATGTCATCCTCCTTTGAATAATGTGCACGATACAGGAATAGGTAAAAGAAAGATTTTAAATATTTGTAGTCACTTTTTGCAAGCTCAATTTAGGTAAATTTTGATCATATACTATCTTTTAAATTTTTTTTTATTGAGTTTTAATTATATTTATTGATCAATTTAAATGAGGAAAAATTTCAACATACTACAAGTATCAAAGAATTGGAGTTTTTTGCTTCCATTGACCTAACCCTGGTGAATATATTAATCAAATTGCATAATAGAATATTCAAAACTCGCTGAAATCATTGAAAACAACAAGGAAGAGAGCATTCAATAATCATGTATTAGTAAATTTGTATTCACTTCTATATTTACTCCATAAATAAAATATGCATTTCTATTAATTTTTAACCTTTTTCAGTACTAAAAATATTTAAGTTTAAAAAGGGATCTAAAGTAATAAGACAATGGTCGATAGATTTATGTACATCTTCAACGATGATTTACAAAATATATGTAGATTAAAATTAGTGGTTGAAACGTTTGAACACTCAACTTAATGTTCCAACCAAACGAAAGTCACAAAGTTGTTTAGCCAACGAATAAGAAAACGTAATTATAAAACTTTGGGGACTAATACTTAACAGCCCATTGTCCCCTCTCTCTCTCTTAAATTAAAATAGATCATTCCTAATGACTGGGTGGACTTTTTTTAAATCTAAAGAAAATGGATAAGTCGTGTGGTCAATTGGATGACCTTTCATGCATCATTTATCGTTCTTGTTTTACAGTTACACCCTTTTAAAACCGAAGCTTTTCTATAATAATGATCGGTCCGTCCTCATGTTAGTATGCCCTATAGATTTCATTTTTTATATGTCAACTAGGTACAATTGAGGAATCACAACAAATTCATAACGTTACCAGAAAGTCATTACGTCCATTTAAATGATTCTTTTTTTTACTTTTTTTACAAAAAATTTTTTTGATCCTATTAATCTGATATTTTGCTTATTTAGTTCTGACACTCTATAAGTGTTTGTCCTAACGTTCAAAGCTTCGATTTTATGGATTTTGTCATTCTTGTGTTATTTCTATCATTATTTCAACCATGTTGGTCGACATTTTCTAACCTGTTTTCATTAAATATTAACGCGAATGCTTACCGCATTATATTAGATACGTTTAAAAGGATACATTCAGCTGCCATGTATAACACGTAAGGTTATAAGATATGCCTTGGCTCCTTAACAGACACAACCCCCCTAAAGAAAAGGTCATCAAAAAAAAAAATGGTTGTTGCATATTGGGTGTGATCTACCAATATTTTTAAGCTTATCATATTTTGGAAAAAAAGATAATTTTTCCAACAACTGTTCTTTTGGCAAAAACTGTGTAGACATAAATGTTGACTTTGTGTACATGCAGAATAAGATTAATGAAATTTAAACGAGAAATTTGTTCAGGCCAGAACAAAAAGGATGTGCTATCAATTCAACCAAATTTATCATATCTTAAGATTATTATTAGTTATGAAGCAGTTGATAGTGCTTAAAAATGACGTCATACATTATTAATGACCAATGAGAGGCCAGAATACACTTTATTATTGGTCAATTACAATGTATGTATACTGGCCTATCATTGGTCATTTATATTGTATGGCGTCATTTTTATTAGGAACTATCAACTGCTTCATCAGTTATACTGCAATGAATATTAAAATAGCCTAACATTCATCTTCAATAATCGCAATTTTTTGTCTTTTAGCGAATATGAAACACTCTATAGATATGAAAATAAGAGAAATTGATAGCACATACAACAACAAATATTATGAAGTACCAAGGAATAAAGGTTTTAGGACAAACGCAGGAGTGACAAACGTCGAAGTACCAAAAATAGAAAGTTAAGTTAATTAAGTATAATAAGTTTAACCTATTAAAGAGTTTAAAATAGGTTAGGCTTGGTAAAGTGTCCACACAGACGTATGTCACTCCTGCCTTTGTACTAGGACCTCAATAAAGGAATAAATGAAACATGAATTATCTCTACCTAATTAATATATTGGTTAACACTGACATAATATTCATCTGACGTTATTTCGAGGATATAAAATTGTCTAAAGATTTCGGAATGGATTATACTTTTCAGAGAAACTTTGTAAATGTCTTCGGAGATTTTAGGCTATTTTTACCACTTCCGACCTCCCCAAATACATTGAGACAACGCAATTAAAGAAAACAACAAAGAGTAATTTATCTTCCATTAGCTAATCCCTGTTTCCCACCTAGTGCAAAATTTCTTGCGTGTGACGTAAGAAAATAGTGCTAATGATTTATGTAGACAGATAACGTGAATGCAAACTGACGTGCACGAGATCCTAATGGACAAACAAGCACAAAAAGATCATTACCGCAATGGTGAGATTATTGAGTACATTATAAAATTCATAGATAGCTCCATGGGACATAAAAATGACAAAGACAGAAGGAGGACAACAAATCTATAGTATAGATGTATATACAGATAACTACCTCCCCCTTTTACTAATGACCTTTTTCGTCTGCTAGCAAATTGTTTTCTGCTACGTGGCTGTGTTAATATTCCCGACACCATTACCAATTTCAAATACCCAATTGAGAGTCGGCACAAGCTAGGATAGGAAAATAACCCCTTCTCCCTCTAGTGTTTGACTCTAATAGGAAGACAAACGGATAGACACAAATATATACACTTCTGGCAAATAAATTAATGTTTTTCATATTGATAAATTAAAAATTTATATTATTTTCCACATGTTTTAAAATCCTATTATATAGAGAAGTAAAGATTTTTTTTGTCTGAAGCTTAGGATTTTAACTACTACTGAACTAATTGTTAAATGTGACCGTTTTGTCATTTTATTGGCTTAACGTGTACAGATTTTGGTATGAAGGTTAAAAGGTTATTTTTTAGGTTCACTCATATATGATAAGTTAACCAAAAACCAGTTCAATTTCTTATAGTAAAGCTAGCTTCTTGGAAAATTACATTGTTCAGAAAATTTGTCGCTCGTAATATTGTAATAATCGTAGAAAACATATGTAAATGTGCTAGAAAATTGGTCGGTTTATTGTGTCTGACTGTCTCTCTAGAGTAATAACTCTGTTTTCATATTCTTAAAATTTCCAAAGCTTTGATTTGCTTGCAAAAAATTGGCACATATGGGTGATATTTTACACATACTTACATATATGTACAGACATACATCCCCTAGTTTTTAATAGCGAGACTTCTCGATAGTGTGTAGCTGGATACTCCAAACTTGATAAAAAAAATTAATGACTGGTAAGGCAAAAATAATTTCTTTAAGAGCCTTCTACTTATTATGTATATTAACATATACTAGAGGACTACAAGCTCTAATTTTCAATTTTAAAAAGAAAATTTATTTTAATGGTAGGGCATTTTTTCAAGGGGTGATATCTCTTTTGAGGGTGGGTACTGGGTACCCTCCCCAAAAATAGTTTAAAAACCTTCCTTGGACCTTTAAGTAGCTTCATTGTAAAGGAGATTCGTATATGTAGAGCGGTTAGTGAGATCCTTCGCTACAGACAAAAAAAGCTTACTACTTTATGTATTAGGATTATGTCATCTTGCTACTTATTGATTTAATGTTCTTGTTGAATTTATATAAGTTTGCGAAAAGTGGGAGGAGCGTCGCGACGACAACAGACAAGAAAAAAATCATGCAAAAGGGATAGGTCGCTCGTTAGTAAAACACTACACTTTTTTCTTTTATAAACTTTATTTAAATTTTGTATTGGAGCATTACTCCTTCCTTTTTCTGATTTTATAAATTATTGCATTTTCCCCTGTGGGACTCTTATCCTTCGTTTGTCTCCTAACCATTACATAACCTGACCTAGCATAAAATAATTATTTCAAAAGTCTGCCATTTATCTAAAAAAATCTCCCAACATTTTTTAATTTTATCTAAATGCCCTATCCCTGTAACAAAAACTAGTTGTTTTTCTTCTAGTTAATCATTTATCACTTTACATCTTGACATGTACACTTCAACAGGGTGTAAGGGATACGACAATCAATGGTAGATTTATTTTCCAATTTATGCACTTTTTTTACACGTTTTATGGTCTGTCTGTCAGTCTATTTAAGTTACTTTTAAACTTAATTATAAAAGTCCTAGAATTTGTTATTTTCTTAAAAATTTGCAGCCTTTCAAAAAATCCTCCGAACCCATTTAAAACATTTTCTCTCAGACTTTGAATCTATTCATGGAAACAATTTTCCAGTATAGCTTCGAAGCCGATTAATATCCGCTGGATTAGAACTGTTAATCAGCCATCATGAAAAATCATGTATAGCATCGTATTACAGGCGTATTACGAATATTAAAATAAAAATAATAAAATTAATACTATTTTTGTCAGCCCGGGTTTTAATTATATATTTTTTCATTTTAATATCCACGGAAACGGTGCGATGAATAACAATTATATAAACAATAATAACTGAGTGTATAGATTGCGTAAGACAATTCATTCTAAAAAACTTAATTTATGTATCTATTATTAGAATTTTACAAGAAACTAGTCTAACTTTTATATAACAAAAGTCATTCATAATTTTAAAACAATGTTTTAAGAATTTTGAAATTACTTATACAAGATAACTAATTATAAAATGAAAAATCACTTTTATTTGATTCTACCCGAAATAGCATAAAACCTTACTTTGACCATTACCTTACTTCAATAAAAATTGTCGTTCACGAGATCTTTCGGGACATTTAAATTCACACATAGCCTTTTTCTATATAGAATATGATTTATGTATTTCTAGTAGCGCAGCTACTATATGACTAGAGTAAGTCCGTTCGTCTCTATGTACGTTTGTATTTTACTCCATCACAAAAAAGTGCTTTAGCTTAAATTTTTATTTACAATTGATTTAATTCCACTATATTATTTCAATTTTACAGTTTACTGTTGTTTTCCCCTTAGCCATTGGAGCTTTTAATGCTGCGCAACTTATGTCTACAACTGCCCTTGATGTCATTATTTTTATGCCTGATTTTAACAAAGCTACCAGGGATAAGACAATGGCCGATAAATTTATGTACATCCCTAATGATGATACTAAAATTACCCCTTTTGTAGATTAAAATTAGTGGTTGAAACGTTTGAACAATCAACTTAATATTTTAACCAATCAAAATTTAAACAGTTGTTAAGCCAACGAATAAGAAAACGTCATTTTAAAACTAATGCAATAAAATTAAACAGCCCAGTGTCCTTTCTCTCTCTCCTTCTGCAAAGCTACATTGATTTTGCAAGAGTTTTGTAAACGTTTTCTTTCTTCTTGACATAATTTAGTCGCCACGTGAATATATTCTACATGTCAAATCTATAGATGGATATAGATTTAAGTCAGAAAATCTACTAAAATTTTGAATTTGCAGGAAATAAATCAGAGAGAGAGGGGAGAGGGGACAATGAACTGTTTATTATACTAGTCATCAAACTTCATAATAACGTTTTCTTATTCGTTGGTTTATCAACTTTGGGGACTTATTAATTTTTGAAAAAAGTGGCAGCACCCCATAAAAAAAGATAAATTTATCAGGATTGGCTTATTAAGATTAATAATCAATAATTTAAATGTATGATATAAAACAATTATTTTAAATTCAATATATTTTGGTTAGTTTGCCTATCCTTTACTTCTAACAAATGCTAAAAATGAAAGCATTACAACATCAATTTACTAAGAAATTTATTCAACATCTTATAAAAGCAAAAAAGTTTACAAAAGTCTTTAAATCCTAGTAGGAATTTACTTCAAAACATATAAAGCTTCAATACAAATTTTATTCCGTAGAAAATAAATCTGTAATAATTCTAGCAAAATTTAGACCACAATAAAAAAGGTATTTCAAATACTTTATATTCAAAATCGTTAAGTACATATATAGAACATGAAGTTTTGATTTAGTAATACTAATTTTCATCCTTGTTTATAAAGTACAAAAATCTGCTTAATGGAATAGGCTAATACATTTTTTATTTTCAGCTTAATGCATTTTATAGCTTATGAATATGAATTATTTGATAAACTGAAATATTTATGATAATTTAAAACGTTAGATTTTAATAAAATTTGTATTTATTATGATTGCGTTATCTAAAATAAGTCTTTGCAAAAGCAACAAGGACAATTATGGCTATAAGCAGCGCAGCATTGAATGATTACAAAGTAATATTTATTGAATGATTACAAAAGTAATATTTGTTAACATATACAGTAGAATTAACTAATGGACGGACGAACATATCCTAGTTATAGAGTAGCTTCACATTTACAAATATATGTATATATGAATCATTTAAAGTTATAAAGTACTTTAAATTCTTTAAAGAAGTAAAGCTTTTGTATACCTAGTGTCAGTCAGTTCATCAAATATGCCATCTAACTATAAATCTATAAATATATATATGTATAACCAGACAAATACCTGGATCACCTTTTTCGTGTGATAGAAAATTGATTTCTGCTCTTTTGTAGCGACTTGGCTGTGTTAATATTTGGTATGATATTGGTTGATTTTCAAAGACCCAATTGAAACACGGCACAGGGTCGTCGGGGTGGGAAAAACACTTTTAACCCCTTTTAATCACCCAACTGTTTTACTCAAGTCTAGCATTGTACATTCTTTTTATTAAGCTTCATATTGACATATTTGTTCTTGTTTATTGAACTTGGTTAACCTACTTCGTTGAATATGTTTTGCCACTTAGGATTTAGTTATGCTAATAAATTTCCTATAAAACAAAGTATGTTAAAATTTCTTGTGTATATAATATGGTAATTATTTGTTTTTTCCTTTATAAATATTTTTCCAGTATTTTACAACTTGAAGCTTGATATACTTTTTTCGAAACTTTGTGGGTATTGCATGGCTTTATCCCAACAGGGTAGTATTCATTCGTTGCTCTTCTAACCTTTACTTGACCTGACCTAAATAAGCATAGAAATATTATCTAAAATTTTATTGTGATGCAATATGGGAGTAACCGCCAATAAGTAACGTCATTACTGTACTGAACATAGAGACTATAGTTTTTTTAAATTATTTCTAAGGCAACTTTTTCATACAGTTTTTTTTCAGGCTGGTTTTATTCTGGTTGGAGCGAGCAAGGCTAAGTGCAGGAATGGAGTCTGGAGCTCTTCCCCACCAGTCTGTACAGGTACATACTTACACATAGAGAGAGAGGTAGATAAATAGTTAGATAAATATTTAATTACAAGTTTATTTTTCATTACAAATTGTTTCATGTACATATATGTATAGAATATATACGTAGTTTTACATTGACATCTGAAACGGGCACAAAACAATTTGTAATGTCTGAATAAATTTGAAAAATTCATATTTTGTTTGTGAGTTAACCTATTAAATATATCTATAGATAGATAGATAGATTAATCTTCAGCTAATATAATGATAATCTTTTAGCCAATATTCAAACTAATGGGGGGGGGGGGGGGGGGGGGGGGGGGGGGGGGGGGGGGGGGGGGGGGGGGGGGGGGGGGGGGGGGGGGGG
>LS057068.1:0-11370 GCA_900241095.1 Acartia tonsa
TTAACATTGCAGATTTTTGCAAATAACTTGCAAATATGATTTCTGCGGATTTTCTAATTTACATAGGCGTTTTCTATATATTTTCCTCTTTCCAAAAATACCTCACTTGTCAAGATTGGATAAAAAATCTTTGTGGTCAAGATTCAATAACTGTGAACGGGCGATTTATCTTGGGAGGGTGGTAAATATTTATAAACCTTCACTGGACCTAAAGAAGATACATTTTTAAGGAGAACTCTATCAATCCAGCGTTTAGTGAGATCCTACCTTCGGTACTGACAAAAATTAAAAGAATGTTTTATTGCATATTATCTCTCTTTATTTTTTATAGCAACTGAAAATCTGCTCTATACTTCACTTAGTTCGTTTGAAATTTTAAAATGCTTCGCTATTAATGGAAGTTGTCATAGTTGTCATAAACATAACTTATAAAGACTAGTATTTAAAACACGATTTGCATTACACTAATAGTTTGATAACAAACATAAGTTTACGTCATAGGAAATCATACGTAATATTTCATCATAAATTAAATATGAGTAATATATATGTATTTTGACGGAATTAATTTTGTGACGTTTGTGTATCTGTGCATAAGTTTGTTATAAAATATCTATAATGCTTGTCAGAGACATTATTTTAAATTTTACTGTTCTGATAATTTTAATTAAGTAAACAATATGTATGAGAGTGCATATTAAACTATGTTTCATATATGTACCGCTTGATCTGATACTCTATAATTTTGCAATGTGATCGCACATTTCAGTATATTTAGAATAGTTATTCATCGCATCTTGTCATAAAGAGCTTTCCGCGGATATGAAAATGAAAAATTATAATGTTAACATTATGGTATTAAATTAATTATTTTTTTTAACATTTGTGGAAAATTGTCTGTTATACAATGCTATACATGATTTTTTAGTATTGCTGAGACCCGGTTCTAATCCAGAGGATATTTATTGGTTTTTAGGCAACCATTCCAGTTTTATCAATATTCTATGATTTAGAAGTAATAGATTTTAAAAACATTTTATCTAAAATTCTTCTACTTATAAGATGCAGAAGTACGTAATTGCGAAATACCCTTGCTGCGAAAGGACGAACGGACTACCCAGTACCCATACTATACAGTAGCTGCGCTAATGTTATGGTAAATCCTAAACTTATATCAAAGTAATTCCTTAGTTACCAAAATAATATACAATATTTACTCTACAGGCAGAAGAAAGGGATAGTATTATTTGAAAAGATATTTGGTTGGGCTGAAGAATAGGAGAAAAGGGAAAGGGTGGATAGTTTTTCGTTTATTTGTTTCTTGTTTTAGATATGTTATATTGCGTACTGAGTAGTCCCGCAGGGTTAGTACACAGTAGTTATAGACCTGCAACAAATAAAAGACTTTCGGGACATTACTTTGTTTGAAAAGTTAAGTTTTTTTTTATTTTAGTTTGGTATGATGTTATTGTTATCAACATAAAGCATTTAACAGGTATTTAAAATTTTAAATATCAAAACATAATTTATTTCATTTACATTATTTTGTATACATTTCTTATATTCCCTGTATGAAAACAACAGATGATAAGACGTCATTTAAAAAAATCTTTTTTGTAATATGAAAATGTACAGAAAATTATTTTTTACCTGTCTTTTAAATATGCTAGTTTTAGAGTCTTAAATGTAGATATGTGACATTGGGTTAGGCTGAATCCTATTCTAAATTGTATTGTAATTGAATTTAATATAAAGTTGATGGGAATGGTATAAGGCCTCTAATATATTGTGCAGAGAAAGACACCCAATACACATATGTTTGTGTGTGTGGGAGTTGTGTGTGTCGGAGTGTGTGTGAATGTGTTTGTGTGAGTGTGTGTGAATGTGTGGACTTGTGTGTGTGTGTGTGTAATGTGTATGTGTGTTTGTTTGTCTAAGTATTTTATTTCAAAATTTTTACTCTTTTTTTCGACAGTATGAATAAGTACATTGTGTTGGTGTGTAGTAGCAATTGTGATACTATTTTTTTTGATTGATCAGAAAATTTTCTATTTATTATACAAACTTTTAACAAATATTTATTGTCCGTGTATTTTCCCCTAATGACTAGTTTTTTTTAACTTTTACTAAATGACCAGAATCCGAATTTCGGGTATAGTCCTTTTCGTGACAATGCTCCGTAAGAGGTAATTCTTCGTATTTTTCACAGTAGCTTTTCTCATATTTCTAGCCCTTGCGGGGGGCTCTAACCCTGCGTGTCCAATTGTCTAACCCTGTGGGGCAAGCACCTAACCTAATATAACCTAACCTGAAATAACCTATCAAAAGACATTATAAAAATACGACGAATCGCCCCTTAAGAGGCGTTGCCACGAAAGGGACTATTCCCCGAATTTCTGCCTGATTAAACGTGGGTCTGAGTCATGCTGAATAAGCATGTATTACATCATAGTAAAGATGATTTTCGACGAAAAATAAAGAGCGGATCATTGTTTAGTTATCCCGGATCGAATCCTCGGTCAAACTGGCTCACTAAAACTAGTGTCAGTCCTAGATTTTTAAGGCGAAGTTTTCTATAATTATGGGGAGTTCGTCCGTCCATAACGATTAGCTCTTTACGTTAATTTAGGCAAGTTAGAATTGTCCTATCGATTTCATACTTTGCATGATGATTCCTATAGTAGTTAGGTACGAAAGCGAAGCAACTCTATAATCGTTACCAGAAAATCTATTTTAAACATGTTGATTTTTAACTTTTTTAACAACAAAGTTTAATGTGATAAAAATTTTTGATTTGTCTGATTTTTGGAATACTGATTGAAGTGCATTGTTATGAGCGAAGCATCTCTATAATCAAGTCCTAAAAATGTAAGTTTTTCCTTAAACAATATCCTGTATTTAAGCTTTTTTTCAAGTTATTTACTTACAATTTTGTTTTGTTTGACTTTTATACAAATTTATCAGGGTTCGGAAGCCGCGCCTCAGCCGCGCATAAGCCTCAGTTTTAAACCTGCTTGTGAGCAGAAAAAGAAATTTTTGAAAGAAGGATTGTCTACTAAAGAGACAGTTTTATACATCCAGCTGAATTTTATAGTGATAAAATGACGATTTCACTGAGGCTTACACGCAGCTTACGCGCGGCTTCCGATCCCTGTAATTTATGTTCATTTTATTGTAGAGAATTTATCTAAAAAATTCAAAAAGAAATATTTTTACTTTTTTTTCTGTTTTGATTCCAATTTTTAAAACTATTTTTTTTTTAAATGCCTATATAACCTACTTTATATTATGGAAAATTGATTTATATTTTCTATATTTATATATTATAACTAACATTATCTTGATTTTGTGTGGATAATAAAACTCCTAACAAGAATCCTGTATTTATTAATATTTACAATATCTTCTCTAAAATTAGTTCTGTTTGAATATTTGTAAACCGGCAGCTACGCCCCTAGTGGCCTCTATATATAGGTTGGAGTCGGTCCCCCACCACCTTCAATATTAGTTTTTTTGGAGGGGGCCATTATTTTGTCGAGCACAGAACCCGCCTCCTTTACTAAATAAATTTAATTAAATTTTAAGTTTGAGACAAAAATATTCTTAAACAAAAGTAACAGGATGTCTGTCTTTGTGTCTGTTTGTCCTGAAGAATTTGCTGAATTGATAAAATTCTCCTTTACAAATGTAGCTTTTCATAGGTCATGTCAAAGTTTATAATAATTTGTTGTAGGGTAGGGTACCAAAACCCTCAATAAAGAAATCGACTCTAAAAAATCTTTTAATAAAGTTCTCATAAAAAACATTCTGTATAACCTCCTTTTATTAAAATAGGGAAAGGGAATTTTATGCTCGACTAGAAACTTTAAGGAAATTTTTATAATAATAATTTTGAATAGTAAAGATCAAGTATGAGTAAAGAACAAGAATGAACAAGTATAAGAAACAATTCCAAAGTATTGTGAACATGAACTATGTTTAGTTCTCTCAGAAAAAAATATTTTAAATAAATTAAAAGATTTTTACAAAAATGTTTCGGAGATTTTTCCCAAATTTAATTTGAAATAAAAATATCTTTATATCTTTATCTATATAAAAGTAACAGGATGTTTGTTTGTATGTTTGTACTGAAGGATATTGCTAACCGCTGAGCCGATATGGTTCATCTTAAAATTGTAGCTTCTCGTCCCCAATGTTTTAGAATAACGGTTTTTATTCGTTGGCTCCACAACTTTGGGGACTTTTAATGATTTTTGATAGGTTGATTTATCAAATTGAGTGCCCATACGTTTCAACCACTGATTGTACAGAAGAGGTAGTTTTGAATGATATAGTGACAGGGGCAAATTTGTCGTCAATTTACATTTTGTTTGTTAATATGAAACTCATTTATTGGTCAGTTCTTTCATCCAGTAGGAGGGGAGGGGGTGGGGTTAATCTTAGAAGCTACATTGCAAAGGAGAATAATATAGGTTCGCGGTTAGCAATATCTTCATTACAGACAGATAGATGACACACAAGACATCCTGTTACTTTTGTATAAGGATCGACAACATAAGGAAAGGTTTATATGTAATGTTCGTAACGTATACCTCTTATTGTCAAATTTGTTATGCTAGAATTGTCCTATTGATTTTAAACTTAAACATGACGATTCCTGTAAAAATCTGGTATGATATAAAAAGTATGGCAACTCTATAATTCAGAGTTTGGCAGTCGGAAACAAGCCTTTAATTTAAAACCAAAAAAATCCCTAAAAGATGGATTGTCTTTTTAGGAACAGGTTTAGTCAACACCATTTTTAAATTTTTGACAACAAATTTATAAATGTAATTTAATTCACAGTATCCTGTATTCACAAAGTTTTTGCAACAAATTTAACTAAGTTTCAGCGCATACATTGATTTTCTGCTTATTAAGTTCTGATGTTCTACCAGTGTTAAATGTTCGTTTGTCCTACCGTCTAATATAAGAGATTAAATTTGATGAAAGTTTTAATCCTTGTTTTAAATAAATGCTATAAAATTACTTTAATTATTTCATATTGTTGTCTGGTCATCCTGATATTTTTATGCTAATTCCTAGATCGATTGGGTACAATGTTATGTATAGCAAAGCATCTCTATAATATATTTATATCTCTGTATTTTTTCTGTTTGGACTTTCATGGCATTACAGAATTAAACTTTCTATGGATATTAAAATAAATAACTAAATATAAGATAAAAACCAGTTTGATTTTATTATCCGTAGGATCTTGTCGACAATACAATAGAAGATTTTTCAGGTTGGCTCAGAGCCGGTTCTAATACAGCGGATATTAATCAGTCTCAAAGCCATAGTGGAAATGCTTAAGTGTTAACATTTGATTGTATTAATTTGTAGCTACTATTAATTAATTTTGGGTATAGTCCCTTTCGTGGCAACGCCCCTTAAGGAGCGATTCGTTGTTTTTTCAAAATGTCTTTTGATAAGTTATTTTAGGTAAGGTCAGGTTATATAGGGTTAGGTAATAGCCCCGCAGGGTTAGGTAACTGGCTCCGCAGGGTAAGAGCCCCCCGGAGGGGCTAGAAATTGGAGAAAGCTACTGTGAAAATATGAAGAAACGCTTTTAAAGGGCGTTGCCAGGAAAGGGACTATACCCCTAATTTTTAATCTGTTCTAAACTAATCCTGTGGAGTGAGTGGACATTGGACTGTAAATATAATTTACTAGTATCCAAAGTTTTACAACCGCGTAATTATTTTTTTGCTTAAAAACTTTGGGAACTTTTATTGAATTTTGATTAGTTTATTCTAGACTGACAGTGTTTTCAAACTTTTTAACCAATAATTCTAATCTACAAAAAAAACTGGGATGTATATTTATTATCGTTCATTGCTTTATCCCTCAAGATCCCTAGGGAAAAACTTCAAAACTGATTAATCAGCTGCATTAGAACCAGTTCATTGCTTTACTGAAAAATCATTAATAGCATAGTATTACAAATTTAATCATATAATTAACTCCAGTTTTGTTAGCCCCAAGGCTTTAATCTAATAAATCTTGATTTTAATATCCGCAAAAAAAGTGTCTATAATACGTTGCGATAAATAAATATTTCTACAAACAGCCGCACGGCTTATCAAATCAACACAGAGAGAGAGAGGACACTATGGGCTGTTTATTACACTAGTCCCCAAAGTTTTATAATAACGTTTTCTTATTCGTTTGCCTAACAACTTTGGGGACTTTTAATAAATTTTGATTGGTTGCGTCCAAACGTTTCAAGCACTAATTTTAATCTAATTTTTCGGCCATTGTCTTATCCCTTTAGATCCCTGCCTGCTAATGGATACAATCGTTCTCGTTATAATTAAAATATGAAATTTAAATTTTGCCTTAAAATTTAAGTTTTTGTGTTAAATTTTTCTGCTTATCTCTAAAAGTAAATATTATAATTCCAGGGACATAGATAAAGATAGAGAATTTATAATTTTAGAAAGAGCTTACAGTGCATAATAAATAACGTCGTCATACAATACAAATGAGCAATGATAGGCTAGTATACATTTTCAGCTTTTCAAATGTCCAGAGAAGGTTTATATCTACATCCTCCCATGAAAAATCGCCCATAAAAACTGACATCCCCCAATTATTTTATGTTTCTCTTAAAAATAAATTTAAAAATGGAAGATCCATCTCCCCTCCCCTACTTAAGTGCCCCTAGAGGCCTCTAGAGGCAAAGCCGTGAGTAATAAAATAGTTATAATTATAGCTTGACAAATTTGGAGGGAGATTAAATTATCTTTCTTTAACCTTTCCCTTATCCCTGAATACTTTATAGCAGGGAGGGAGGGGACATTGAGATATTTATTACACTATAGTCCCAAAAGTTCTATAATAATTTTGGAGACTTTTGTTGATTTTTGATTGGTTGGTTCATTAAGTTAAGTTTCCAAACGTTTCAACAACTAATTATAATCTACAGAAGTGTGAATTTAGTATATCATCATTGGGGATATAGATTCATCGGTCATTGTCTTTTCCCTTTAGATCCCTGAATAGTTTATAGAGTAAGTCTTCAATACCACAAAAATATGATATTATTAGATAAATAGACCAGGATAATTCGTATATAACGTCTTTCTGTCTGTGTCTCTTGTGTACCAATGAATCTCGCTAACCACTGGACCGATATGGTTCTCCTTTACAAGGTCTAGTAAAAGTTGAAAACTCTTTTAGGGAAGAATATTTTCATCGTCCTAAGGACGCCTCTAGAGACCTCTGGGGGCCCTAAGGGTGGGGAGGAGAAAGTCGACCCCCACTTTACTAAATTTCAGTTTAATTTTGATCCTTTGGTACAAACAGACAGTCTAATAGACATTTTGTCACTTTTAAATAAAGCTAACTGTGTTATTTGGAAATAATAACTAAACTTAAACAGGGGCTGTCATTCAGCCAATTAATTCCATTTCCAATTAACGAAAATTAAGTATTTTATTGGCCTATAGTTGGCGTAAAACTTGTTTTTTGATTTAGCAGAAGGGAAGTGGGTAAGGAGGGGATGGGGGATAGATAAGAGAAAAGGGTTGTGTTGGGAAATTTTTTGACTGAATCATATTCCCTAGTCCCTGACCTCAAATAATTAGGTCAGCTGAATACTAGATTCCGATTGTGTACATAGCACCATAATCCTATCTCAATATTTACTACTAGCTAGAAAAGCTTCAAACTTCCAAAAAAAATCAAAATTTGAAAAATTAAAATTTTGAATGTACAATGTATCAATTGTTTATACATTATATCGCTTTTCCCTTAGACCGGAGTAGCTGAAAATCGCTTTTGCAATTGTTGAGTTATCTGCTATACAACTACGGAAATTAGGGAAGAAATAGGCAATCAATTAATTTTCAGTTGATCATGGGTGAAGATTATATTTTAACAACAAGAATGACATCATCTATTACTTTTAAGTTGCAGAGCATACAAATAAAAAACTATATATTATATGGGCCACTTGTGTCCAAAAAAACTGGCATTGATTTTGTGTTTATTTTTTAATATTCGGGAAAAATTGGCTATAATATAATATGATACATAATAATCTGAAGCCATACTGGAATAGTTATTTATCGCATCGTATTATAAACAGCTTTTCGCGGTATTTTTAGCCCCAAGATGCCGAAGGCGCTGCCTAACAAGACTGGTATTAATTTATGATTTTTATTTTGATATTTGTGGAAAATTGTCCATAACACGATACATGACTATTTTAGTACATAGAACCTGTTCTATTCCGGCGGATATGAATTAGTTTTAAAGCCATAAAGGAAATAAACAAAATTCAGCTGTAAATACTACAAATAAAACGATATTAGAATTATTTAAACTTTTATAATCGATTTACTTTTACTTGGATGTTACATCAGATTTTCATGTATTTACTCTAATAAAGTAATACTCGCATTTGGCTAAAATAACGATAACCCCACTCAACGCCTTTAAACCCATTACTTCCTCTATTACTGGATGAACGAACTGACCAATAAATAAGGTCCATATAAGCAATTGAAATTGACGACAAATTTCCCAGACAATACATATATCCACGTATTCTATATCCATTATTGTAATAAATCAAAGTGTATTCACCCCACCACTGCACTGGCTAAATTTAAGGAGGTGGATACACCCCCCTACACCCCTCTACAATCACCCAAGAATATAGCCCCGGCCCCCTTATACACACCCCTAAAATAGCTCGATTTTGGTTTAATAGGAGTTTCAAAATGGTAAACCTTATACAAGCTACTGATTTAACACCCGCGACTGTGGCTCAACACTTAGCGCATTCGCTTGTCGTCGGGAAGGTGATAGGTTCGAATCTCTGGCCGACACCGCGTCATAACTAAAGACGTTAAAAATAGTTCCTACTGCTGCAATGTCAGATGCGCAACATAAATAGTTAGAGTAGGGGGAATGCCTTGGCCCAAAACAGGCGCAACTAGTTACCATGCACAGTTGGGACTTCTCAGACAAAGATCGTGCATCACAGAGAGTTGGTTATCTGTTAGATGTTACTTAACCTAATATCCTTGGGTGTTTGGACAGAGAAGGGTGCGTAACAGTAATCCCGCCCGTACGAGGTAAACGAGGTAAAAATGATTATACACTAAAATAAGGTCGAGGTATCATATAATATTTTTTCTACACTATAACCTACAAAAAAATGTCATTAAGTCCTATCATATGTTTAGAAACCATTGCTTATGTTTTACAGTTCACCTTTGAATCAATGTGTTATTATAATTACATTACTGTTTACTGTTTTTTTACAACATAGTATGGTTAGCAGGTTATTGCTGCGCTTATTATTTTAATAATTGTCTTTTTTATAATATTTTTCTGTTCCTCTGGAAAAGGCGTGTCTGTCAATTACTGGTCCTGTTTTAATACTCCGCCTATTACAGTAATGGTTCTCTTAATTGAGTTAATTATTTAGGTATTATTAACAAAATTGATAAACATTTAATCAATGTCAGTCCACATGCCAAAACTAGAGCTCTCTGTATTGGCATCGGATGAAAATATTGATGGATAGATGTTTGGTACTTTATTTGATTTGTCGCCATAGAGGTTATTGGTCCGTATCCAGTAACTGTTAATATCTGAAAAGTAATATTTAAAGTCTAGATGAACAATCTCTTAATTGGACCAATAGGAACTTATTGTATGGACAATCAGCAAATTCCTTGGATAAAAAGCATGCGTTTTTTTTGTAAAAAATGATAGTTATGTTTTTATTTCATTCATTAAGTCAGCTTTAAATAATTGAATTTCGTAGGATAAATTAGCCTAATTGAATCATATGGAATCAAATATAAAGAAAAAATGTTCGTCTGCTAAAAATCTATTTGTAGATTTGATTGATTATTGTTTCTGATTGACCCTCAAGGATAATAAATCTATTTATTTTATTGAAGTAATGTTGCTAATATATCAAGTTACAAGTTGTTAAATTGTTTCTCCATGTATATATAATCCAATGATTGTTGCCTCTTCAGCTGCTTTTTAATTTTGTTACAAGCCACATGATGGCAGTTTTGAATTATTTCTCCATGTAAATTAAATCCATTGATTGTTGCCTCTTTGTTACTTGGTCTTGATTAAATGCTTTTTATTGCATAAAAAGTTTAGTGAGTGGGTTGCCTCGAGCTATACACCAAAATTGGTGGTTGTACATGCGTTCTACTAAAATGTACAAATAAGTATAGAAATCTTAATGATCAAATCGATTATTGAGTAATAGGATCAAATTTAGGAACAATCCGGCCACATTATTTTTTTTAGTAAGAGTACATATTTAGACAGAAAGAACAGTGTTTTTTTTTAAATTTTATTTATATTTAAAGTCAGCTTATAAATAGTTTAATTTCTTACGGTAAAGCCCAAGAAAAGTGTTATATATTATAATGGCTTCTTAGCTTTGTAATTCATTGTAGAGTAGTTGAAATCTTTAAATATTCTCCTAATGTTTTACTCAACAACTTTTAAAAATTCATTCTAGTTTTACAGAGTGTCAAAACGGCATAAAAAAGTGGGTGATTTAAACTTTGCTATACCTAAAGAGTAGATTTCTTAAAAAAAATTATTTCATACATTAAAAACATCTAACTGTCTCTGCACAAGTCTGTTGACGTTTTGACTTAATGACTTGCAGCTCATAGTTGTAGAAATTTTTCAAAGAGTCAAGTTGTATTTTAAAGTAAAACAATAGAAGGGCAGGGGTTAACAAAAACTGTATGTCCACGGGGTATGAACCCTGTGCTGACTTTCAATTGGGTCTTTGAATATCAGCCAAAAACGGTGGATATATTATCACAGCCAAGTCGATACAAAAGAGCGGAAAGCAATTTGCTAGCAAACGAAAAGGTTCCCACCTCTGGAACCATGTAGTTGTCTGGGTTATACGTATAAGTATAAGGTTCCATCCTAAAATACGCAATGTATGTATTTTAGTAAAGTTTCCATATAGTCACTGATAATGTAAGCCTAACATATACATCTATATATTGAAACCATATTATACATAGAGTTACTATAGCATAAATGTAAAGATAATATCAAATCAAAATAAAATGATTATTAGATATGTAATTATAATATTCTTTTATATAAAGCAGTATGCTTTTTTTGTCTGTAGCGTAGGATCTCACCGCTGAACCGGTATGGTTCTCCTTTACATGAAACTTCTTATAGTTCCAGGGTTGGTTTCTAAATATTTAAGGGGAAGGTTATTTCCACTCTCCCCCTACACTGGGGGGGGGGGGGGGGGGGGGGGGGGGGGGGGGGGGGGGGGGGGGGGGGGGGGGGGGGGGGGGGGGGGGG
>LS057069.1:0-11366 GCA_900241095.1 Acartia tonsa
AAAACACCCACCCCCCCCAACCCCCACACCCCCCCCAAAAAAAACCCCCCCTCAAAACCCCCCCGGGGGGGGGGTAAAAATGCCCCCCCCCCCCCCGATCTGTAAGGGTTAAGGAAAACCTGATCGGTTCAGCGGTTAGCAAGATCCTTTGGTACAGACAAACAAACAGACAGACATCATATTTCTTTATTATAAGGATTATATGGATTTAAAAACTAATCAAATTATATCATTATTAAATAATCATTTTACCTTTTTCATTAAAGTAAGAACTTCCTGTTTGACACAATCAGAAAACCTTTGTTCTATACAAGCATTTGGTTCAGCAGAATCTTTGAAATCTTCAACTTGTATGCTAATTTCATAGATTGATATGAGGCCTCTTTCTCCAATAATTGGTAATCCATACATTGAGTCTGTATCAATACTGTAGTAAGATTCTTTATTGGGATCAGTCAGCATGATTGTTGTCTCTTGTTTATCAGTAGTGTACTGCCATAGAATTTTAGTTGACGTCTTGGTGTCATAACGTTTTATTTGTGTGCAAATCCCTTTATGTGGTAAAAATTTCCATTCTTCTGAGAATTTCTTTCCTTTCTTATAATATTGCAAGTTACTTACCCAGGTAATGTCATTTTTGTGTATCATTTCCATTATCTCATATGTTGCTGTTGGGTCTAATAAATTATATATCATTCTACAAGTCTCTTGAATATCTAGTCTATACGGAATTAGGAAAAAGCAATAGCATTGTCAATAACCCTAAATATGATACTGGGGGAAGTAATTTAAAACAGTTTTGTTGTTGTGGGAGTATATCTATTTCTAAATAAATCACCCTCCCTCTACAAATAGAAGTTTAAATGATTATTATTAATGCATTTCACTCTATTCTGGAGGTTTGGGGGTTTCTTAAAACATGAACACCCCCCCTCCCATGTAAATTTTAGTCTCTCATTTTGATTGAGTAAAAGATGAAATCTCTAGTATAGTGATCATAGGGTTAAGAAATATCAAATCTATTTTTTTAGTATATATTTATACCTGTAAGAGGATGTCCTCTAGCTGTATAGTTTGTGCCAGCAAAGGTCATATTAGCATTAGGACAAATAGTTAGAATTGGTGGATTTTCAAGTTGACTGAGAGGCAATCTCTGGGTTGTGTCAACCTTAGGTCTGTCTATCAACTTGTTTCTTGCTGTGTCAAACTGTTACAACAATTATATTGAATTTTTGAGAAAAAAAACATTGCATTGTAAATAAACAGAACAAAACTATAATTGGACTGAAGATTATCTAATAAAATCATTTAAAAAAGGAGTTTAATTGGTTTTATTTT
The DNA here is from genome assembly GCA_900241095.1 of Acartia tonsa. Lineage (NCBI taxonomy): Eukaryota > Metazoa > Arthropoda > Copepoda > Calanoida > Acartiidae > Acartia > Acartia tonsa. Next base: position 1,339 of record LS057069.1, read on the forward strand.
TAAAAATAGATTGTTTATTACTTTTGAAATATTCAATAAGTTTTTTCCTGATAGCAAAAAATTCCAAAAGAAATTATAATGACAAAAATTCTTGTTAATTCTAACCAGTTCATATTAGTTTTGTGACTAAACTAAATGGTTTGCATAGAATAAACACACTAATTGAAGTTTTTGTATGCATAAATATGAAAGGAACAAATTATAACAATTTTAACAATTTGCTGAATAGCCCATTTTTAATGATCCTTGAATGTATTCAACACTTACAAGTGTCATTTATCATATTTTGTAAGAAATAATTACGGTAACTATTAAAAACCATGGCTGGGGTATGAAGGGTAGATTTTGATATTTAAACTAAAACATTTGGAAACTTTAATTAAGAACATCAGGAAACATTGTTATCTAATTGAAACATAGTAAAAAATATATTTTTAATTTTTTTTAACTATAGAATTATAGTTTTTACTTAAATTATTTACAACTAAAGAATATTATTAACTTCTGCCTTCTATCTTTTTTATAGAGATATTATATTTTGTTTCTTTAAGATCTTACTAACAACTGAATAGGTAGAAGCTTCCCATAAGTCCCAGGATGGTTGAGGACAATCTCATTCTCAACATCATTAAGTGTTTTTGGACTATTTTTATGCCAACTCCTATTCAATTCAAGCACATAAGTAAAAGACTGATAATCAAAAATGAAAGCATTTTTTAAAAAATTATTTATTTATCTTAAAAGAAATGCTATAAATACACATGTATAATTTTAAAAGTATATCTTTCAACTGCAAACAACTTCTGCAATTTTTAACAGCTCTTCCACAACTAAATAAAAACTAATTATAAAGCAATAACTTTGACAGCTTCAATATTCAGTTGTTTTACTTTATTATCCACACTTTAGGTCGTATACATAATTACTCATACACTGACAAATAGTCAAAACTTTTATTAAGTTTTGATAATTAGTTTGATTGTTTTCTCTAATTAGTTGACAATGTATGTATTGGAGCATACAATGTAAATGAACAAGATTTTTTGTATGAAGCTAAAGATCTAAAAAATTTACTTTAAATTACTTGTCAGGGAAGCTTTATAAAAGTCCTTGGGTGGGTTTAAGCTATTTTTCTCAACTCCCCAACCGTCCCCCAGACTAGGGGCGGAGCAACTAGTTTAGAATAAAGAAGTGAAGTCAAAATTTTATTTAAATTAAAGAAGGACAATATAATTTCTTTTTTGATCTGAATATGAAATGTATTAACAATGTTTTTAACAATAAAAACAAATTCTATATTTATCTGACAGTAAATGTACAGGGGATATTATATCACAGGAGAGAAAATACCATTTTTTTCTAATTTAAAAAAGATGTCTAAAGTTTTGTGAATAAACCTTTTGATTATTTTTTCTATCTCAAAAAGAGAAATTCATGATATAGCATTCAATTCATGACTCACTTTATCTTTCTTTTTCCTGATATTACTATATTACGCTACTTATGGATGTTGTCATCCTTGTTTTATATTCAGTTCAGTGTTTTGTTGTTTATGAACAAAAAGCTCTTGTTATATATTTATGTATTCTATTCAATGGATAAAATTATCTATAATTCCAATAATTTATACAATTAGGCATTACCATTAAGGTCTTTAAAAATATACAAATTTAATAGTAATAATATATAATTATAAGAGTGTTTAAATATTTCTTTTTTTATAACTTCTACAAATTTTCTATGATCTGAAAGTTTGTCTGTCTATACAAAAGGCTCTCCTTTACAATGTAGCCTCTCATAGGTATTGGGGAATTTTCACCAACCCTACAAAAGAAATAGCCCATAAAACATTACAGCCCCCAATTTTTTTACTTTTTATTATTAAACTAGAATTAAAAATGGGGGTGTGTTGACTTCTCCCCTAAACCCCCCTTCCACCTCAAGTGCCTTTAGAGACCTTTAGAGGATTAGCCGCTAGTTAAATAATTTTTTTTTACAATAATTATTTTAAAAACTATACACATATAATCATATTATATCTATTTATATCAATTTGTCAAACCCTCCAATAATAAAAAAATATAATGATTATTGTTTTTTTTTATATAATTTAAATGAAAAATTTTCAATAAAATTACCTATAAAAAATTTTAGTAATTGGTTAAAGTCAGGGATCTAAAGGGATAAGACAATGGCCGATTCATTGCTGTACATCCCCAATTATTATACACACACAAATTATCTCTTCTTTTGATTGGTTGAAAAGTTTAGAAACTCAATGAATCAACCAATCAAAATACAGCAAAAGACACTTAAGCCAACGAACAAGAAAGCTTTATTATAAAACTTTGGGGACTAGTGTAATAAACAACCCAATTTTCCCTTCCTCCCTGCTTTATATTCCTATGGAAAATTTTCAATAGAATTACCTATAGAATACTTTAGTAATTGGTTAAATTACAATCACTTCTTTATAATTATTTCAATTGAAAATTTCTTTGACAAAAAATTGTTAATACATATAGAAGACAAAATCCATAAAAACGATATGGTTGGACAAACGGACAAAGTGGGTAACAGAGCAGATTTTCGGAGGGAGAAAAAAGTTATAACAGGACAAGATAAAAAAGGAGTAATTTTGTTTATTATAATTGGGGATTTTTATCTGTTTATCCTCAATTTTCTTATCCCTTAAAATCCCTGGCTTTTTCCCAAGTTAATTACATAAAATTGACAAAGAAATTAACGATTGCTAGAATAATTTACAACCTTTTTTCCCCCAATATTAACTAATAACTTATAGTTTTCATTAATTTGGGAGAAGTATTTATTATTCTATTGTACTATCCCTATATCTCTTATAAAGGTCTATACCATTGCTTTAAAAAGGGTAAATTTTCCATCCGTAAACACATCAATACTACACTTATCATAAAACCCTCCCAAGATCTAAATGAAGAACTCTATCGTTATAGTGGTTAGCGAGATATTTATTAACATACAACAAAACCTTACTGCTTATAAAGTATACTAGTAGTTACGCCACTAGCATCTAGGGGTTCTGTATTTAAAGGAGAAAGTAGACTTAAATCTTAAAATATAATAGCCTAAAACCATCAAACAACCTATGTGACGCTTACCTAAAATAGAGAACCCAATCTGTTTATCAGTTATTGAGATCTTAAGCTTCAGACAAAAAACCACTGTGCCCCTAGCATCCAGGGAAGGGCATGGTTGGTCCGTTAAATTAACTAAATCCATTCAAATACATTTATTAAGCTTCCCTTAAAAGTATTTATGTATATTTTGATCAGTATTTTCCGAGATCTTTGGTTTTAGACAAAAAATCCAACTATTTTAATTTTATATTATATGATATGTGGAATTAAAGACTTATATCTATAATACAAAGTAGAATGATGTATGTCCGTCCGTCTGTCTGTCTGTCCGTCTGTCGATCCCTTCTTAAGATCTCGGTAACTACTGAACCGATCAGATTCTACTCTTCAGGGAGTATACCTACCGGTCCTGTGGTGGTTTTAGGCTATTTTCTTTGGGGGTGGGACACCCCCAACCTTCCAAAAAACAAAATCTCCCCCATCTTTTTATTTTTTATGAAGATTTCCTTGGTCCTTTTACGAATTTCGCCAAAAATTTCTTGTTGCTCACCTATTAAGGCAAACCCCCTAGAGGCTAGTGGCCAATCCGCTGGTATATATAAAAAGTAAGACAACATCCATAAAAGGGAAGCTCTAAGATCAGAAGAAAGGACAAAAGCACGTTTTGGATAATTCTAACATATATATTTTAATAATGATATCATACAAATAAATATTGAAAAAAGTTTAATATTAGAATGTTTAAAATGAACGTACTGACTTTGCTTATTAAAGATTCTAGAGTTGCTACGCTTTCGAATTCGTACCATACATGTCTAAATTACGAAAAAAGCTAAAAGTACGAATGTACAGACTCTAATTATAGGAAAGCTACGCTTTTAAAAAGAACCAAAGGAGTGAAGAAATAAGGGGAGGTCATAATATGAAAGAGAGTCAAAAGGAAGGACTATCCTAAAAAACAACTAAAATATGAAAATAGCCAAAATTAAAAACTTTTCGATTTCTGAAATCCAAATATACTAACTATAATTTATTTTAAGTTTAGGGTGATTCTTAGAGCAATTAGGAGTGTGAAGGTACTTAGAATTTAGATAGAACTTATATCAACCTATAAGATGTTTCACTGTTAGCGTTTATTAGAGCTTTTTTTTACAAATATACTTTGACAAATCTTTGTATTACATATTACTGTTAATGTATTATACTTTGCTGTTTGTTTTAACATTCAAATTGGTTTGGATATTATCGTCCTAGTTTAAAATATTATTATTTATTTTTTTTAGGTATTTTTTACTTTTTGTTGTTATACAAATCCACCTGTAAGAAAAAAGTCTGGTGGTTGGTTGTGGTTGGAAAGGGCAAATTAACCACCCACGCTAATTTTCTGTGTGTGTCAATATCACAATTTAGACAAAAGTGAGTCTAATAGAAAGTAACATAAATCAATAGGCGCATAAAGTAGAACTTCTAATACGAAATAAACACAAATGCTAATTTTCTGTGTGTGTCAATATCACAATTTAGACAAAAGTAAGTCAAATAGCAAGTAACATAATTAGAATGCGCACAAAAAAAAATTTAGGCCTCTACCTTATACACAAAAGTCATAATGTAGAAATTAGGATTTATTTAGATTTTTTCTAATTTTGATGCCACCTAACTGACTTTGACCGGACACCACGACCGACACAGACATTTATCCTTATAAAATTAACTCTTGCCGACTTATAATTACTAAACTTAAAAAGTCATGAAGTCACAGCTCTCTATCTTACCTACAAAAAAATGTCATTGAAAAAACTAGATGGAGGTGGCTGATTAAGCCCCCCACCCCCAAATCTGTAAGGGTTAAGTTACATCCATCAAACAACAAACCCTTTGATTGCACAACCTTTGTCTGGAAGTCTTTACTGTGCAAGGTATTCATATGGGCCATGAAATTCCTTATACTCTCACTATTAGTGTAACATGCTAGATATAGTGTCATTAGGTAACAATTTGTACAGTAAGAAAGTCCCTCAAAAATCAGACACATGACGTCATAAAATGAGGGATTATCCATCTCTGTTTTAGGTTTTTTTCCCCCGCTTTTTCCCTCATTTTTAAGACATCACAGGTCTGATTTTTGAGTGACTTTCTCCCCCTACAACAATTTTAATATCTCTATATAACACGACGTGGACCAGACTCTGATTTACGCTAATACCAAAAGTTACAACTTGTATATAATTACTTTGAATATATACAAAAGACCTGCCCTAAGCTGCTCAAAAAGAACAAAATTATTGCTTAAGTTTTTTGCAATATCAAGAAAAGGTTATACGCCTCACAGCTCAGCTTATTTTTCACAATAATATCATAGTGATTATAACTATAGGAAGATTATAGCATTTCCTTATATGATTCTCAGTAAAATAACAGAATGACAGCATCAAGAATAGATTATGTTAGTTGTAAAACATCACGCAACCTTTATCAATAATTTGATATACATACATAAATATAAAATATTTATCAAACTACATATTATTTAACAAAAGTTAAGTAAATTATAAAGGTACCCAAAGTTTTATGATTACGTTATTTCATTCGTTGGCTTATAAACCTTGATTGGTTGGTTTAAACAAGAGGTGTCCAAACTAAAATTAAAAATAAGCTGTAATTATACTGGTAACCAATGCTTTATGAACATTTTTTTTTCATTTGTTGATTTAAAACTTGTTGTTGGCTTTAAAACTTCAGGTACTCTTCTAAAAATTTTGATTGGTTTGTTCAGACTAGCAGTGCCCAAACAAAGCTGTAAAATATACTGGTAACCAAAGTTTTAGAAACACTTTCTCTCATTTAAACGCCGGATACTTTTATTAAACCTTTTATCGGTCATTGTCTTATCCCTTTAGATCCATGTTTTTTTTTCTTGAGTTCGTAGCCATGTATAATATTATCCTAGTTGAGTTGGGCAGGGAGGGATGAGACATTGGGCTGTTTAGCACACCTGTCCCCAAAGTTTTATAATAACGTTTCTTATCTGTTGGCTACACATTTAAGAATTTTTGTTGAATTTGATATTATTGTATACTGTACAATAAGTTGAGTGTCGAACTGTTATAACTACTAATTGTAATCTATAGAGGGGTTAATTTTGTGTATCATTATTGGGGATTTAAATTAGTTTATAGGTTATTGTCTTATCCCTTCATATCCCTGATATTTTTATCCAAGTTGAGTTAGGTGTTCAGTATATAAACACATACTTAATAAGGCCAATAAAACCACGGATGACAACATCTGTAAGTAGCGAAGCATAATAAAGTCATTAATAGACAAACAGACAAAAGTAGATGCTTAGCTGCCAAAAAAAATACTAAAAACGATATTCAAAATGCACCTCCTTTACCCCATCCCCTTCCCTACTACTGGATGAAAGAACTGACCCAAAAATGAGGTTCATATTAGCTACCTAAATTAACCACAAATTTTCCCCTGTCAATATATCCACGTATATTCTATATCCATTAGCTAAGCACGAGTAAGTCATTGATAGACAAACAGACAAATTTTATAAGCAGATACTTAGTTGACATAAAAAGAGACAAAAAAGAAGAAATCTTTGAGTAATAGAAACTGTGTAAAATAAAACTCGCTAAGTGCTAAACCGATATGGTTCTCCTTTACAATGTAGCTTCCCATAGGACCAGGAAAGGTGTATAACTTTTTGAGGGTGGTTACCACCACCCTTCCAATATAAATCACCCTAGAAAAAATGATCCCCAAAATTTTTTGGGATTTTCATAATTCTTTTGAAATGAAATAAAAATTGATAGTATTTCCATCTAAGTGTATGAATAAGACGTACAAAAAAGATGGTTATAGAGTAGCTTCGCTACTAAAAAAATGGATATGCCAATTTACCAAATATAGATTTTTTATGAAGTATAAGCCTGTATCAAAGAACCATAGACCTATAAGTTTGGGAATAAAATAATCGATATACTATTGCTTGGATGTTGCATCAGATTTTCATATATTCTAATAAAGTAAAACTTGCAGCTGGCTGAAAAAAAGGATGCCCTTCATCCAACCCTTTTACTGGATAGGCTAACTGACCAATAAATAAGGTCTGTGTAAACAACCTAAATTGATGACAATTTTTCCACTGTCATAATATCCACGTATTTTCTATATCCATTGTATCAAAGACTAAATAATTTGGTTTAAAAATGAAGGTTCACATTTAAATACTAAAAAAAATGTACTATGTATAAATGTATGATTGTTTGTCTGCTTAGAAATCGTAAACGGCTGGTATTCTCGTTCCAAATTATTCAGGACAAGGTAATATTGGTTAAGGTAAGGTTAAATGCTTTTTGAAATAAGTTTCATCACCTGCTTTCGAGCTTTCGATAGAAGAATGGACGTTTGACATTGTACATTATTGGCATATTCATCATCCCCCATCACCATATTGATTATTTACAAAAATAAATGAATTACTACAAAAGTAGCATATAGAAATGATTCGCATCTACAAGTGTTAACAATCGATATATGTTTACTTGGATGTTGCACCAGATTTTCATGTACTCTAATAAAAAGATACTTACAGCTGGTTAATAACTATAAACCCCATCCACCCCATTTACGCAATTCTGGATGAACGAAATGACCCATATATGATGAGCATATTATCAACCTTAATTGACGATAAATTTTCTCCTGTCAATATATCCACGTATTCATAATATCCATTATGCTACTAAATATAAATTAAGTATTACTACCCTATAAACTTAACGCATATACCTCCTACATAACCAAAATATCATGGACCTAAAGGGATGGATGATTAATTTAATTATTTCTCCCAATTATAATAAATAAAATTACCTTTTTTTTAAATAAAAAGTAGTGGATTTATATTCCAATATCCTGTACCCCCTGAAAAATATGTATTTAAATTAAAGATCTTACAACAGTTATAAAACAAAAATCTAAAAAAATAAGCAAACAAAAACAATAATTAATTAGTTAGGTTTTTCGATAACGCTGACTACTGAACTGACTGATTGTTTAATTTTTGGGAGGCTTCATATAGGTCCTGGTAAGGTGATCGATTTAATTAATTTTCAATATATTTATACCTGCTTGGTATTGCTTTAGGCTATATTTTACACCCTTATTTCACCTTAAAATAATTTCAAATTGCTAAAAATGCTAAGTATTTATTGTAAGAATGTAAGAATAACTTTGAAACATAAATCGATTTATTTTTAAGTGGATATTGCACCAGATTTTCATGTACTCTAATGAAATCATACTCGGAGCTGGCTAATATATCGAAATCCCCCCTTCTACCTCCTTTACCCAACCCCTCTCCATTCTACTGTATAAACAAACTACCTAATTAATGAATCCCATATTAGCAACCTAAATTGGCGACAAATTTTCCCCTGTCAATATATCCACTTAAACTATATGCATTATAACATAAATATTATTAGAACACTTATGATTCTTATCAAAATACATTTATTTGTATTTATGAACTAAATAAAGTCAGGGAGGGAGGGAGTGGACATTGGGCTGTTTATTACACTAGTCCTCAAAGTCTTATGCTTAACAACCTTAGAGACTTTTATTAAATTTTGATTGGTTGGTTCATTTAGTTGAGTGTCTAAACGTTTCAACCACTAATTGTAATCTACAGAAGGAGTACTTTTGAGTATCTTCATTGCGGATGTAAAACAATTTAACGACCATTGTCTTATCCCTTTTGATCCCTGAAATAAAGTAGCAATATCCAGGTATTTAAAGGGATAAGACTTTGGCCAATTTATTGATGTACATCCTCATTAAATATACACAAAATTACCCCTTTCGTAGATTACAATCAGTGGTTGAAACATTTGGACACCTAACTTAAAGAGCAAGCCAATCAAAATTAATTAAAATTCCCCAAAGTTGTTGAGTCAACGAATAAGATAATGTTATTATAAAACTTTGGGCACTAGTAAAATAAACAGCCACTGTCCACATCCCTCCTTTAGTATTATTTTATATACTGAAGTAATAGGATGTCTGTCTATCTGTATATGTGGTCAGCAAATTTATGTTCATCCCCAATGAAATAACCAAAATAATGTAGTATAACATTATTGATTCAAAGGTTTTGACACTAATAGTTTTCAATCAAAATTCAACAAGAGTCCCCCAAGATTTTAGCCAACAAAGGTTATAAAACTTTGGGTACCAGTATATCATAATTAGAGTCCAATGTTTCCTACCTCCCTGATGTTCAAACTTAAGGAGGTACGTACTGATGGACGTACGGACGTACGGAGGATCCTTAATTTTATAGAGTAGTTTCGCTACTAAAAACAGATGCATATTTATATAATTACTGTTTAGACATATTAAAAGGACAAACTACCATACCATTTAATATCTTATTTATAGAGTAGCTAAAGGAAGGACGGACGGACGTACGGAAGATCCTATTTATAGAGTAGCTTCGCTGTTATATATATTATTACTGTGTAGACATTTTGGAGGGACAAACTACCATACCATTACATATCCTATTTATAGAGTAGCTAAAAGACGGATGGACGTACGGAAGACTATAGTTATAGTGTAGCTTCGCTTCTAAAACAGATACATATTTATATAATTACTGTTTAGACATTTTAGAGGGACAAACTACCAAACCATTATATTCTAATAATAGAGGAGCTATAGGAAGGACGGACGTTCAAAAGAATACTAGTTATGGAGTAGCTTCGCTTCTAAAACAGACGCATATTATTTTTGTGTAGACATTTTAGAGGGACAAACTACCATACCAGTACATATCCTATATATTTATAGAGTAGCTAAAAGCCGGATGGACGTACGGAAAACCATAGTTAT